>JALPQI010011998.1:0-33604 GCA_025490895.1 Thaumatotibia leucotreta
TCTGGTTGACGTAACTAAAGACCGAAGAGCTAGCTACTTCCTCGCACAACGCATCAGTATTGCGATACAGCGAGATGCCGCCAGCATCCTCGGTAAAATGTCACAAGGACCAATCTTAGATACAGGTTAGGTTAAGTTGATCAGTTAGATTTAACCCTTAGGTGCATACAGTATCATAAATGATACGACCGAAATGACACATGTCGAAATAAGTAATCAATTGAACGGATGTTTACAAAAACAACATAACTACATTGAGCATAAGTTTACAGGAGAG
The DNA here is from genome assembly GCA_025490895.1 of Thaumatotibia leucotreta. Classification (NCBI taxonomy): domain Eukaryota; kingdom Metazoa; phylum Arthropoda; class Insecta; order Lepidoptera; family Tortricidae; genus Thaumatotibia; species Thaumatotibia leucotreta. Next base: position 278 of record JALPQI010011998.1, read on the forward strand.
CGATAAAACTAAATTCCTTTTTAAATAATATTCATTAAAGCTTAATATTCAGAAGCGGTATAGATATATAACCACTAAGTTAAGATTACCCGTTTATTTGTGTTTCGGCTCATTACTTTTTTTGGTAAAAATAAAATAAGCCTTGCCACTTACGTTGTTTTTGTAAAATTTTGAGTAGTTACGTTGTTTTTTGTGCAAAACTTGATGCACATGTTTGGAAAAATATTTTTTTTATTGTAAAAATATCGTCATATACGATAATTTTCCCCATTTTATAAGTCGATTTAGAATATGGTTTACTCTGAGTATTAATGCTGTAGTTTTATTCGACACTTTTTAGTGCAGTTTAGTATGGGAAATAAAATATTTTCCATTTTTTTGCCAAACGGGAAAGTTTTTATACAATTTTTTTTTCACATTCTGTAGCTCCTTTGATGACAAACAGTATGACATCAAAAACTCAAATTTGGAAAAATGCTAGTTATGTTGTATTTGTAAACATCCCTTCAATTGCGACTGACACACTGAGCAACAGAGTTCTAATTGGCATCGATTGTTTACATAAGTAATTTCAGAATTAAAATGTATGATACCATTTGCACCTAAGGGTTAATCTATGTATATAAATTGTAGTTTTGAAAATATACATGTACAAAAAACGTTAATGCTAAAAACTAACCTTGTAGCCAGAAACTTCACCTCTTTTATCTTTTGATGTATTTTAATAGGTACCTACCTACCGAAAACATTTTTGCCCCTGATAGCTAACACATGAGGTACCGTGTTTAGCATTCAGTACTTTGTCTATTAATTTTAATTCGAAATCGTATAATCGATATCTTTTTTTATGAAGTGGGCCATTTGAAATTACATATCATCGCCACAGAATATTTGAGGCGGGTGGAAACTTTTATCTGCCCAAATAGAGCAGTCTCGGTGCCGAATGTATTTTTCATCATACTTGATTTGTAAGAACGCCATTGCTTGCATGCATCTCGGGAGTAATAGAAGAATCAATTTCCCTAAGGAGTAATAGAAACGTTAGTACGTCGTTTAATAATAGTTTGTCTAAAACTATTTTTTTTTGCTCGCAAGTGTGATGAAAAACATTGTATCATGCATCACGGTCACGGAGGGAAATATGAACTCGTGTCATTAAAAGCCCTCTGTTTACGGCGTCGGGCTTCTAACACTCTCGTTAGTACCTAATACCGTACTTATTTCCCTAAATGCACAATGTACTATTGTATCTTTTGGGGTCAAAACTGTTGTCTCTTGGGGTCTGATCAGGATTACTTTTAAAATAACTTTCCAGAAGAATACCTTTTATGTCACCAATAATCGCAGAGCTAGCAGCCTCCTTGCTCAATGAAATAGTATCCAAATAACTTAATTTATAGTGCTGTTTTTCAATGGGTTGTTCTTATTAGGTATGCGTATGATGTGAAATATTATATATTTTTTTTGTCATTGTATTATACCATCAAATCAGATCTATTTTGTCTACACTACGCCTTGGCATATTAACCCTTAATTCGACAGAAACAGGGAATGGCCGTGTGTTCAAGGCTCCTTGGCACTCAATAGTCTTAATAATTCCGGTTTGCAAAAAAAATACAAAAAGCTGGTCAAAGATCATGTCCAGTATTTTGGACGTTATCGAATTAAGGGAGTTCAATATATAGGTAGGTACCTTTGATTTGCTTTGTGATTGAGCCTTTACCATGCAAACATTTACTTAATTTAATGCAATGGGATAATAATATAGGAATGGCATAAACACTAGACATATTTATAATAAACAATAAGTTTATATTGTATAATTTTCTATTTACAAAAATTCGTGAGATTCAGTTTACCAACCATACTGAGCACCGAGTCCGCTGTAGGAGAGGTGGGATACCGCGGGGGCGGCGGAGTAGGCCACAGCTGACTTCAGGACGGGAGCGGCGTGCGCGTAGGTGGAGATGGCGGGAGCGGCGTACGTGGAGATGGCGGGGGCAGCGGCGTACGTGGCCACGGCGGGGGCAGCGGCGTAAGAAGCCACGACGGGGGAGCCGTGAGAGGTGTGGGAAGAGTAAGAGGACACGGAAGACACAGCAGGGCTGATGGTCTTGGTGACAATGGGGGCGGAGTACGCAGCAACGGCGGGAGCGGCGTAGGAGGAGATGGCGGGAGCGGCGTAGGCGGAGACGGCGGGAGCGGCGTAGGCTACGGGAGCGACGGCCTTAGCAACCACAGGGGCGGCAGCGTAAGTGGTCACAGGGGATCCATGAGAGGTGTGGGTCGAGTAAGACGACACGGAGGACACGGCGGGAGTGATGGTCTTGGTCACCACGGGGGCAGCAGCGTAAGTCGCGATGGCGGGAGCGGCGTAAGTCTTGGCGACGACGGGGGCAGCGGCGTACGCGACGGGAGCGGCAGCGGCGTACGTGGCGACGGGGGCGGCGTACGCGGCGACGGGGCTAGCGTGCGCGGTGTGTGTGGAGTAGGAGGATACAGAGGAGACCGCCGGGGAGATGGTCTTGGTGATGACGGGGGCGGAGTAAGCCAATGGAGCCCCCGCGAGAAGACCGCCAGCGCGGACCATGCCCACGGCGCAAAGAGCAACGATCAGCTGGAAAAAATAAGTCGAAAGCTAATGTATGTGTACTTTAATCCACTTATTCATAAACGTCTGTTAACTTAACAAGCCGCTAATAATTGTTTGTCCCTTTCGATCTTAACAATGTGTCCATAAGAGCAAAAGGGGCACCTTTTGCTCTTATGGACACATTGTTAAGATCGAAAGGGACAAACAATTATTAGCGACTTGTTAAGTTAACAAACGATTATGAATAAGGGGGTAAGTCTTTAATCTGACTATTATTTTTTTAACATAAAAATTCAACTCCAAAATTTTGGCCTCTGCAAATTATATTGCAGATACTTTGTGTTATCGATTAGCTTTTTTTTTAATTAACCATTTAATAGATTCTTCAAATAATTTAGAAAAACGATTGCATCATCTTTATATCAAAAATGCTTTTATTTACAAAATAAAACCAGCTACCTTGGCGTACATGTTGCTTTAGTTGATGTTGGCAACTGAATAATTATCGCAATGAACGCCTCGGTTTTTATACCAACCAAAATGTTAATAGTGTATTCACTTTCATTGTCAAGGCGTTTATAGGTAATGTGTAACAAGTTACTCGCAGTTGCTCAGCGAGCACATAATAAGTGGACGACATCGGCAGAAGAGGACATTTGAAAGGGCACTGGCTTAAGTGGTTTTAAATATCAATTCGAAACAAATAATGAAGATTTATGAGTTATCTGTCAACTGACACGACCTATTGAGTGAAAGATTATTAGATTATCGTATTTATGAAATGTAAAAGATGTTACCACTCATTTAGTGCGTGTATCAGTTGTTGTTATGTGCATCTGTCTTTTTTAAGGTATTCCGTTTAAAATTCTAGGTTATGTTATTATGTTTAAATCTGTTACATCTAAAAGTAAAGTAAAACACAAAATATGTTAAGTTAAGTCTTTAGGATCGTGCGTCAAGGTACAACAGATATTTTAATCTTCGTTTCATATTATAGGAATCACTTTGACTCGTTGAAATCTTTTGTGTAATTGCCGCCTATTACGCCTACCCCAGAGCTTATTATATAACTATATACCTAATGAATATTAGCTCGATTTATCTGAGAGCAGTGGTATGAGTTCTTTTGGTTTCAGGTAATCGGAGCCGATGTTGTGTATTATCCTATCTCTGGCGAGGGCAATAATCGCCCATCAAGTGTTTCACTGGGTTTTCTTCAATAGGGAGTTTGGGAGGCCCGGCATTATTGTTTTTTTTTCTTTTCACACTTTTATATCATTAATATTGGCTATAATATATAAATTGTATAATAGTACCTAATTTTACATTTTATTCTAATTTATTTCCTTTTTATGTATTCTAGAATATAACAAAAACAACACATAAACCGATTACCATCCATAGTATTCTAATAATTGCTTCATTTTATTTAAAGTTATCTAACTATACTTTCGTAACAGGTATTTTTGTATGTGTAATCACGAGCTGACAATATGAAAAAATATGTCTGAAAATTGCCATATTACGTACAGGTATCCATCCTTCCAATCCGATACCGGCTAACAAAATGTATGTAATAGTACATTGTGCATCAAGGGAGGTAAGTACGGAATTACTAACGAGAGTGTTAGAAGCCTTTTAGAGGGCGGAAGGAGGGCTTTTAAGGACTCGAGTTAGTATTCCGTTTACCGACCGTGATGCAGACAATGTTTTTCATCACACTCTGCCCGACAAAAATTTAAATTTTTACAAAAAGTATTATTCCATGACGTAATGAATTTCATTTTTGTATTACTCCCGCTACGCATGCAAGCAATGGCGCGCTTAGACAGCAAGTGTGATGATAAAGTGGTAACGAATTTGAAAAACAATCTTGGGACGCCTTTTTCTTTTACTAGAATCGCAAGAGTCCGAAATTCTGAGTAGAAATCATACAACAATGTCCGAATAAAAAAATCACTGAGGAAACAATTTTTCATCACACTTGCTATCTAAGTGCGCCTTTGCTTGCGTGCTTAGCGGGAGTAATAGAAAAGTGAAATTCCCTAGGGAGTAATAGAAACGTCAGTACGTCATTAAATAATATTTTGTCTTAAAACTTATTTTTTTGTCGGCAAGTGTGATGAAAAACATTGTATGCATCACGGTAGGCAAGCGGAATACTAACTCGAGTCATAAAAGCCCTCCGCCTAACGGCGTCGGGCTTCTAACACTCTCGTTAATAATTCCGTACTTACCTCCCTTGATGCACAATGTACTATTAAATAACATGGCTTAGGTTGTAAAGTAGATCATCGAATTTATAAACGTGACACTGCTAATAAGTATTACCAGCTGTCAACATGAACGATTTGATAACAGGCAGGCAGCATATTTTTTATATTTAATGGCGTATCTACACAATCTCTTAATAACGTTTTTGCTGATATCGCGAAACGTCTGGTTGACGTACTAAAGACCGAAGAGCTGGCGACTTCCTCTCACAACGCATCAGTGTTGCGATACAGCGAGGAAATGCCGCCAGCATCCTGATTTTTATCTGCCCAAATAGAGCAGTCTCGGTGCCGAATATAATTTTTCATCACACTTGATTTGTAAGCATGCCATTACTTGCATGCATCGCGGGAGTAATAGAAAAATCAAATTCACTAAGGAGTAATAGAAATGTTAGTACGTCATTTAGTAATAGTTTTTCTAAATAAAACAAATTCTTTTGCTCGCACATGTGATGAAAAACATTGTATGCATCACGGTCAGTGAGGGAAATACTAACTCGAATCATTAAAAGCCCTCCGTTTACGGCGTCGGGCTTCCAACACTCTCGTTAGTAATACCGTACTTATTTCCCTAAATGCACATTGTACTATTGTATCTTTTGGGGTCAAAACTGTTGTCTCTTGGGGTCTGATCAGGATTATTTACGCTTTTAAAATAACTTTCCAGGAGTATACCTATGTCACCAATAATCGTAGAGCTAGCAGGAGCCTCCTTGCTTAAAGAAATAGTATCCAAATTACTTAATTTATAGTCTTGTTTTTAATGGGTTGTTCTTATTAAGTATGCGCTGTATGCGTATGATGTGAAATAAAATTATATTTTTTTGTCATTGTATTTTACCATCAAATCAGATCTATTTAGTCTACACTACGCCTTGGCATATTACCCTTAATTCGACAGAAGCAGAGAATGGCCATGTGTTCAAGCCTCCTTGGCACTGAATAGTCTTCATAATTCCGGTTTGCAACAAAAAAATTCAAAAATCGGGTCAAAGACCATGTCCAGTATTTTGGACGTTGTCGAATTAAGGGAGTTCAATATAATGTATAGGTACCTTTGATTTGATTTGTGATTGAGCCTTTACCATGCAAACATTTACTTAGTTTAATGCAATACAATGGGATAATATAGGAATGGCATAAAAACGAGACAAATAAGTTTATATTGTATAATTTTCTATTTACAAAAATTCGTGAGATTCAGTTTACCAACCATACTGGGCACCGAGTCCGCTGTAGGAGAGGTGGGATACCGCGGGGGCAGCGGAGTAGGCCACAGCCGACTTCAGGACGGGAGCGGCGTGGGCGTAGGTGGAGATGGCGGGAGCGGCGTACGTGGAGATGGCGGGGGCAGCGGCGTACGTGGCCACGGCGGGGGCAGCGGCGTAAGAAGCCACGACGGGGGAGCCGTGAGAGGTGTGGGAAGAGTAAGAGGACACGGAAGACACAGCAGGGCTGATGGTCTTGGTGACAATGGGGGCGGAGTATGCAGCAACGGCGGGAGCAGCGTAGGAGGAGATGGCGGGAGCGGCGTAGGCGGAGACGGCGGGAGCGGCGTAGGCTACGGGAGCGACGGCCTTAGCAACCACAGGGGCGGCAGCGTAAGTGGCCACAGGGGATCCGTGAGAGGTGTGGGTCGAGTAAGACGACACGGAGGACACGGCGGGGGTGATGGTCTTGGTCACCACGGGGGCAGCAGCGTAAGTCGCGATGGCGGGAGCGGCGTAAGTCTTGGCGACGACGGGGGCAGCGGCGTACGCGACGGGAGCGGCAGCGGCGTACGTGGCGACGGGAGCGGCGTACGCGGCGACGGGGCTAGCGTGCGCGGTGTGTGTGGAGTAGGAGGATACAGAGGAGACCGCCGGGGAGATGGTCTTGGTGATGACGGGGGCGGAGTAAGCCAATGGAGCCCCGGCGAGAAGACCGCCAGCGCGGACCATGCTCACGACGCACAGAGCTACGATCACCTGAAAACAACCACAGTTTATTAAAAACAATGAACTCAAATTTACTGCTGAACTTTTCCACAACTGCACTATACTAACTGAACTTTCAGCTTTAAAATGCCCGTCTATTTTGCATTCGAAACTTTTGCAAGCTCCAAACAAACTTGTTTAGCCTGAATCTTTGAAAGTAACGCACTCCATTAACTCTGAGACAAAGGACGGGCGCTGTCGAAAGGTAGTCCCGACACTATTGCAAAATATTGCGAAAAGTTGACGAATTAGACTAGATTAAATCCTTATTGCTTCACAACAAAACTAATTAATTTTAGTACCTTAGCGTACATGTTGCTGGTTCTAAAGTTGGCAACTGAATAATTTCGACTAGGATTGCTCCGGTTTTTATACGTATGTGTGCAGTGCGTCCATTTTACTTTCATTGCCAAGGTGAGCCGGCGTGTATTACTTCTTATTACCGACGCGCACTCCGATTGCTATTCACCACGCTCACTCTCATATTTAGTATGGAAATTGACTGTTCTTTGATTCACTGGTCTATATTATGCTGGTGGCTTATGATAGTCACGCTTTTGCCGTTTATCGTGCTACCTCATCACTTTCGCACTTGCTTACTTGTTAAAATCTGACACGGCAACAACGACAAACGATTAAACACGGTACCATCATAAGCCTACAGGTGTTAGATGCAAATTTAAACAAGAATTGATTATACAAGGTTGATACTTAGGTATTTTGTTTTAAGTACTTGGATCATTTTGTTATGCATTAACGACTCTATATAAAAAGCGCCATTATAATATCATCGAGAAACTTGACGACTGAGAAAAATTTATAACTGTATTTTTTTTAACTTAGGTACTAACTTGTAACAATACATATAATTGGACGTAGTTACACGATAACGTTCCAACCCACATGAGTTTGTCATTAAAATCTAAACTTTCTGTCAAATGCATGTTATCAATATTTATATCAAACTCATGTGGGTTGGACCGTTATCGTGTAACTACATCCAATTATGTAAAAGGAACACCCTCTCTACACTTTTTACAACATTACTAATTGGTGACAACATTTTCAACCATATTTAAAAGCGCCTTTCATACGTAGGGGTCATGCTATACTAGTGGCCATTCGTATCACGAGTTAATATTTCTGAATTGCATAGTTCGTCGTCTGAGTCAGAGATAGCCTTTCGATTTCATTCCGTTTGGGCTTACGTCAAAGCGAGCCATAGGGCGAGCGAACCTTGAGTGGCCCGGTCTATCGTCCTCGTTATTTTAATGATGCATAGGTGGGCTTTGTTGAAACCGATAAGTTGTGTGACTTTGAATTGTTCGTAATTTAAGAAAGTTCAATGTTTTTATATGATTTATGCTGACTGTCATTGCATAAAGCACTACCTTTTTATATTATAAAGTACCTATATGTTGCGCGGCGCGCCCTCAAGCTCCGCGGGATGTTTTTGGAGACCGAGAGGGGACCGAAGTCGTTGCCGTTATACCGTTGGTGTTTGGACTGGGTTGGGTTGAGCGTCGGAGCTCGGCTTTGTACATTTTTACAGGGGATTTGTCCCCTACAGGTTGACGTTCGGCCTCGTGGACGAGGGAGGGACACTCCAACTGTAACTCCCTGGCACGATTCCCAAATCGATTCGAAGTCCCAGGACTGCCGGCGGCCCTCCGATTTGTTTTTATGGTACAATTTTCATTGTATAGCATGAAAGCGATGGGCTCTTGCAGCGAGCTGCAATGCCGAGGCATTTGGCCTCGCAAGTTGGCGCGTTTCTGAAGGACGCTTTTGGCCTTCGGCCCTACGCAGAACTAGGATTTATTTTCTCGCAGCTCGGCCTTTTGTAAGCTATGAGGTTGTTTAACGTTTAAAAGCTCTGTTGTCTCATAGCTCAGCCGTCGCCAAGCCTCGAGTTTAGCGAGCCTTTTTCATATTGGTTCCGGTAATATTCCGGTCCTCCCTTGGTGAGGCTTCCGGCCTCGCCCAAAATTACTGGGGTAGTGGCGCATGCAGTGCTGAAAGAACAACCTACGCTAGCTGGGCACAGGCCATTCTCTTAATGATCTTATATGCACGAGAATAATTGGGCTATTTTTCATGTTTTGTCATGTCTTATTTTCATTGTTTTGTTCACAATATTTTCCTGCGCAAAAAGAGTGGTGAAAAGGCCTTTAAATGTCAACTGCTCCATAGCTACATAGTTAATTTCTAAAAACAAACTTTCTAGTAGGTGTCTTAAATCCAGAATTAGAAGAGAACTAACGCCCTAGGGATTAAAAGACGATTGTTGGAACCACTGCATACAGAGCTAAAGTTATTAATGCGTCCGCATACTTTACTTCGTATTTTATCCATTTCGTGCGTGTTTAAAATTGTAAAGGCCCTTCATCTTCATATTACCTACTTATCTTCAACTTGATGAAACTTTAAATAAGCTGAATCGTTGTCTGACGTGACTGTACACTTTAATATGCGTTGATAGGTACTTCGATAGGTGACTTATTTAAATTGGCGCCGCAGACAGATCAAGGACTTTGGTGCGTACTTCCTCTTCGTTCCACGGTCCAGTGGTCACAGAAATTTTATACTTTTTTGTAACGTTATCTCCGGTTTGTAATATATTGCGATACAAACTTTATTTAGAAGCTATTAGCATACACACAATTGACTTCTCACAAAGTTGATTATTTGTCGTTTTGTAGGATAGGTACCTATAAAGTAAAATTTTAATGTCACTAAAATTCGAAATCATGTGACTGGACCAATATTATATATAGGTAGTGACTCGATTCGGATTATTCCCAGCTGCCAGTCATATACCCATCTGACACCAGCGGCAACAACTGGGATTTTTTCCCACCTTGTTAACACAATATTTGGTCGTAAGAAAAATAAGGCATTTTCAGTTGTTTCCACTGGTAATAGGTGGGAAAAAAATCCCAGTTGTTACCATGACTGGTGTCAAATGAGGGGTTACACTTGTACCTACACAGTCAAAACATACAATAACAATAAAGACTCGGCCTAAAAGCACATTGCTGACAGGAAAAGCTCGATTTGATTTGATATTTAAGATTAAGTGTAGACGTGGGAAGTGATATCAATTACTTATAAATCAAATCGATATGTTAAAAGCCTCCATCGGTAGCCGGACAATGCACTCTACCGCCTTACGAGTATTTTAGTATATCCTGAAGCGTTACACTCTTTTGTGTTTGGCTTAAGGCCGTTACATTGACCTTTGCGAAATTACATGATTTTATTACAAGTTAGGTATGTCAATGGACAGGAATTTTATAATTATAATTTTCACTTCTCATGCTCTTAAAATGTTATTTTAGTCCCTGCATATCGGGACTAAAACTCTTTATTAATCTCTAGGGACTAAAGTAATTTTTTTTTAATTGACGTTGGAAACCCGTAAACAGCCACACTCACGGTGTTCAAGAATAAAGGATAGTCGTCATTTTCAGTGTTTGTGTATGGACCACTTTTGTGCATGCCGTGTATACAACCTCTAAACTTTTTTTTAATTGACTTTGGAAACCCCTAAACAGCCATTTCTGGTGTTTATGATGTTTGAACGAACGATTATTGACATTGAAAATAACCTCAAAATGTCAATCATGCAAAAATATTAAGGAGAATCGATTTATTTTCTTGATATAACTGTATATTTAATACTTGTTTAATATATGATTAAGATTGAATCCGATTTATTACTTATGTTTTAATAACCAATTAGCTTCAAAATAGTTATGTAGTTAGCTCCAATTCGTTGGCTAAATATGCAAGTATTTAAAGCGTCATATTTCGAAAAAGGAATACAGATAAAAACTAAAACGCGGAACGAATTAGATTGCTTATTTTTTGTGTTTTTGTCCATAAGTAATATTGTTCAAATCGTAGTTATATAATTTACGATGTCACGTCATGCGATGAAGAAGTATTAACGCCTTACTCCAGAATGAAGAAGAATGCAAAAGAGGTGGTGCAAAATCTTTTGCCGCCGAAATCTAGTGTAATATATTCAAAAGCGTATCAAACTTTAATGAATTGGAAAACTGGAAAGCAAATTAGGTACCAACGTCATTTATGGAAGGCGTATTTCTGACATATTTTGATGAAAAATCTAAGAAATATCAACCGTCATCACCTTGTAGCATATATTCCATGCTTAAAACCACACTGCAACTACTTAAACCATATAACTTGAAAAAGTTTGCGAACTTATCGTCAAGTGGCCATGTTCCGAAGAAGTCGGAAATTTTGACATCGCAGAACATACATTTTTTTTGTTTCTTATTTGTTCTTTCTGTTATTAAATACTGAGATTATGTATACCGTAGTTTTTTTTTTTCTCGCATTCTAAGTGAAAAGTAGAGTGTTTAATTCGGGACTAAACAGCCATAATGACACTCGAACTACATCCACCCTCGCTACGCTCGGGTGGATAAATATCTCGTGTCATAATGGCCTGTTTTAGTCCCTCGTTGAACAATCTACTATTTTGTACTGTCACTGAGGTTCTCACTCAAATTTTCCACTACGTATATTTTCATATTTCTTATTTGACATATAATATATATTTTCAACTGCTCAAACGCTTTCATAAATTGTCCTGGAAAAACACGACATTCCACAACCATTTTTAAGGTAAAAATAGGCTCATTACAATTAATGAGCAACTATGCGACCCCACACATTCTCATGGCTGGTTTTATAATATGTGAACTTTTTGGCTTTATTCTATCATTCAGTGAGGATCCACTACAGCAGTAAAGTAAAGATGAAGACCATTGTCCCGGATAGCCCAGTGGAAAGAGCCTACAACCTATCTATTTAACAGATTATTAACCAACTGGCGGTCAACACAGGTGGCCATTCCCACACCTAATTTCTTTAGTAGGACCGCAATCGCTCGTTGTAGGTGAAGATTTAAAATAAAAAGCGTACAAAGACAAGCTATTTTGAAAATAGGTACTCTATTTCATTGCTTCACGTAGTTATATTCACCTTAGCCGTAATATGGTGTAATAAGAAACGGAGATAGAAGGAGTTATTCTGCTGCGCTACCAAGGTCACTAAAGGTTCCCGATTGAGCACTGCAGACTAAGCCATGATGCCATTCTTCAATCGTATGTGATAAACGATAAGTAATAAATGTATGAGAATGACAGATTCAAACGAAATGTCACGTGACCATTTCCATACATTATTATGGTCACGTGACTTCTCGCTTGTCGTAGGAGTATAGGTATAGCAGAATGGCCTGCTTTTGCTAACCAATATCAACGACAATGATGCATTAGAAACGAACATTATATTATTTTGCAGGCGACTGTACAATAAATCAATGCGGAAACAAAATGCTATCTAGTTTTGCCAAATTTATGCTCAAGTAACTGCTTAGTTAGTGGTCGCAATTATTTTATGGATTGTTTCAATTCTCACTTCATTGCGATGCCCTTGGCATTTACAAGAACAAGAGAACTAATACATCCTGTATGGGTGGGTAATTTGATTCGATAGATTGGATTGACCACTTAGATAAGGTACCAGATAAGTAAGTTAAATTTAAGATCGCTTCTTAATTTTTAAGGTTAACTGAGATCATCTATATAGTATATGGGTGTCTTTGTTCATAACTACGTAGGCAGCAGGTTCCTAAAGGTACCATGGCATAAAAAAATACCTATGATATTCCATACATTTTATTTTATGGTTAGTTGAGAAATGTAAAAAGCTACCAAAATACCAATCTAATGAATCAGATTTTAAAACACAAATTAAAGTAGTCCGTGGGCTAGTCGGTCTGAAATTAGAAAACGGTATAATTTGGGGGTACCAAGTGTCCTTTTTACAGTAGTTAGACATATTCATAAGGATGTTAAAAAAGTATGATAGACATCTCAAAGTGGTAGCTAATAGGCATACGGGCTATTTCAAGATTTCCATTGTATGACAGATATGGTTAAAATTAGGAGGTACAAATTTTCCTTTTCACGGCTGTTAGGTAAGCTTATAAAAACGTCAAAAATGCAAGATTGCCATTTATAAGTGCTACCTAACAAAAATGGGGGCCAATCAAAGATGGTGGATCTCAAGTTTTACAAAATCAAGTATATCTCGAGAACTATTAAATATATCTAACTACTCTCTTGAACAAAATTAAAGGCACATCTGTAAGCTTCATATTTTGCGTATACACCATATTGCTAAAACCAACCAATAATTAATTATGACCAAATTTATGAAAATTTCGTGATTTTTATTTTTTTTGTGTCGTGTTTTTACATAGTAGTCATGACGCTAGAAAAATTAAATATTTTTTTAAAGATAGTGTATTTAATAAGCTTTAATTTGATATTATATAACTTGTTGGCGGTATTAAAAAAAAGACCTATAAAAATATTTAAATGAATTGTAGTCATAATCCACCGTATACTTAGTGATTTAAGAGGCGATTTTTTTATATTTTTCAATCTTGGTATTTGAAATAAGCACTATTATTTACGAGTGGCACTTCCATCGCCTCTTAAATCACTAAGTATACGGTGGATTATGACTACAATTCATTTAAATATTTTTTATGGATCTTTTTTTTAATACCGCCAACAAGTTATATACATCAAATTAAAGCTTATTAAATACACTATCTTTTAAAAAATATTTAATTTTTCTAACGTGATGACTACTATGTAAAAACACGACGCAAAAAAAATCAAAATAACGAAATTTTCATAAATTTGGTTATAATTAATTATTGGTTGGTTTTAGCAATATGGTGTATATGTAAAATATGAAGCTTACAGATATGCCTTTAATTTTGTTCCAGAGAGTAATTAGATATATTTAATAGTTCTCGAGATATACTTGATTTTGTAAAACTTGAGATCCACCATCTTTGATTGGCCCCCATTTTTGTTAGGTAGCACTTATAAATGGCAATCTTGGATTTTTGACGATTTTATAAGCTTACCTAACAGCCGTGAAAAGGAAAATTTGTACCTCCTAATTTTAACCATACCTGTCATACAACGGAAATCTTGAAATAGCCCGTCTGCCTATCAGCTACCACTTTGAGATGTCTATCATACTTTTTTAACATCCTTATGAATATGTCTAACTATTGTAAAAAGGACACTTGGTACCCCCAAATTATACCGTTTTCTAATTTCAGGCCGACTAGCCCACGGACTAAAGTAGGCCATGATATAGGTAGGCCTTCGAAAAGATTTAAACCTCCTGTCATATATGTCTAAAGTAATTCAAATAAATTCAATTACAAATTAAGGTATGTTCGCTAAATTACGTTCTGTAAATTATTATACCTACCTAGTACGTTATAGTTCGGGAAATATTATTTGACCGACTTAATCTCACTTACGATCTTTTGTTTTGCGTCATTAACAATAGAAAAGTGTTCGACTGCTGATTGTCTAGTAAGTATTAACGCAAAACAAAAGGTCGTAAGTAAGGTAACATTCGGTCAAATAATATTTCCGAACTATACATGTTAAATAACCATGCATAACTTGAACTCGCGTATATTCAGAATGTTGTTAAGTTCAACTTGCACTCGCTGACCTCTCGTTAAGGTCGTTGACATTTTAACACAAAACCGAAATCCGCCAAGATCGAACATGTAATTTAAGTGACACCGGCCGGTGACCATCGGCATTTAAAATATCAACTACTTACCAGAGACAAGTAAATCATAGTCACTCAATTTCTAAGTCCCGTTTCTGGTAACTATTTAATATCGTCAAGTGGTAATTAACTTTTTGACATTAATTTGACATTGTAATTTAAGTTATTATATTGAATTGTAAATTTTATCTAGTAGTATGTAATTGGTATTTGTTAGTTGTAAGTTAGTTTTATAAGGATTTATGATTGTATGTGTAATTTAGTATAATATTATGTGAAATGATTAATTAAAAATTTAATATCGTCATATTATGGATATTTTCAGTTAATCATAAAGGTATCAGGTATAAGATCGGATTAAGGAGGTCGATTTTTTATTGACTGGCCAAATTTTAGGTTTTGAAGTCATAGGTATTAATGGGCGTGTAATGTGGAGCCATCCTAAGCGAGTTTTTTTGGAGTTCTTAACTACCGGGTCAGCAGTGTTATTCACTAAGGAAACCGCCTTGCTGTCAGCGCTGTGTCAGTGCTGCGGCAGCGTCGAGCCTAAAAATGGTATTCACTAATGTTGTATATGTGTGCTCGCTGACGCACACACCGAACGCTCCAACGAATACACGCCAGTACGCTAACAGCAAGCAGTGGTTTTACTTGTCTCACCCTTACGTATCTAACACTGGCGACGACTACCCACATATAAAAAAAAAATACATTAACGGAAATGTCTGGTGCTATTTTCGGCTTGTTGTCTGCTTTTGACCACACAACCCAATCCTGGGAGACGTACAAAGGCAGGATTTCGCAGTGGTTCATCGCGAATGACATCGACAACACCAAAGATGCCGGGGGAGAAAAGAGACGAGCGATCCTCCTTAGCGCACTCAGTGATGGCACGTACAAGCTGGCAGCGGACTTAGCGTTGCCGAAGGATGTACAGAGCGTGCCGTATGAAGACATTGTCAAGCTGCTGGACAATCACTTCACTCCGAAGCGTTGTGGATTCGGCGAGCGATACAAATTTTATGCAGCCATACAACAGTCGGGAGAGACATTTGCTCAATGGGCGGCACGACTGCGCGGCTTAGCGGCATTCTGTTCATTCAGCAATGTAGAAGAAGCGCTTCGCGATAGGTTTGTCATGGGGTTGTTATCCGGCCCAGAAAAGGATAAGCTCTTTGCTCGGGACCTTACGGATTTAACCCTGGCTAAAGCGGTGGAGTTAGCGGATAGCATACAGTGCGCGCGCGCAGGGTCTGCGGCCGCACAGCCGGCACAGGGGCACGGCGATCAGCTGTTCAAGATTTCGCAAGCGCGTCAGCAGAACAGTACGGCTGGGGGCGGCAGCGATAACGGTCCCAAAGTGCGGTGTCAAGTGTGCGGTTATTATAATCACGAAACTTCACAGTGTCGTTTTGCGAAGTTACGGTGCAAAAAGTGCAAAAATGTTGGTCATCTTAAAAAGATGTGTAAAAAATTAAATTTTATGGAAGTAAGCGTCGGGGATAAGGGCGATGATGATGATGGTAAGTGTTTCAATATCCGTTCAGATAAGGGAGAACCAATGATTGCTACCGTTTCAATATTCAACATCCAACTTAATTTTGAAATGGATTCAGGGTCAGACGTCACCGCAATCACGGAACATACATACAAAAAACATTTTAGCGATGTACCATTGTCATTAAAATATAAACGATTATTTTCGTATTCTGGCCATCAGATTCCACATTTGGGGGTAGTACGCCTACCCGTCACGTACGAGAATCGAACTCTCTCGCTTAATGTTTACGTCGTGCGGAATGCGGCAGTGGATGTTCTAGGTCGAGATTTCATTTCACTGTTTAATTTAGAGTTTACGTCGGCCCGTATTTGTACCATAGACGACAACGATTTAATCAGCGAACTAGGTAAACATTATGCATCGGTATTTTCAGATGACTTGGGACGATTTAATAAATATAAAGTAAGTTTGCAATTAAAGGAGAACGCAAAACCGATCTTTATTCGCGCGAGGCCCATTGCGTTCGCCCTGCGAGATAAAGTAGATAAGGAAATAGATCGCTTATTATCATTAGGGGTTTTAAAACCGGTTGACCACTCGCAGTATGCGTCACCCATTGTGCCGGTATTAAAACGTAACGGGGCGATAAGGATTTGTGCTGACTATTCAACGGGCATAAACAAACAGCTGGTAATTGACCAGTACCCCTTACCTACGGTAACCGAACTTTTTGCGAAACTGTACGGGGGGAAACAGTTTACTAAATTGGATTTGTCCAATGCTTATAATCAGTTTGAACTGGATGAAAAGTCACAAGAACTAACTTGTGTTAATACGCACCGCGGTCTTTTTTCGTACACTCGTATGGTTTTTGGTCTCTCTTCGGCGCCGGCCGTGTTCCAGCGCGCCATGGAGAGCGTGCTGGCGGGCGTGCCGGGCACGCTGTGCCTGCTGGACGACGTGCTCGTCACCGGAGAGGACACCGACCAGCATTTATGTAGGCTCAACGAAGTACTTAAAAGGTTACAGGATGCCGGGCTAACGTTACAAAAGGATAAGTGCGAATTTTTCAAAGACGAAGTTAGTTATCTAGGCTATGTGATAAATAAAAATGGCTTAAATAAATCACCGCTTAAAGTGAAAGCCATGATAGACGCCCCGGTACCGTCGAACGCGAGCCAATTACAATCTTTTTTAGGATTAGTAAATTATTATAGGAGTTTTGTACCAAATGCGTCGACCATATTAAGTCCGCTATATGACTTGTTAAAAAAAGGAGTAAGATGGTGCTGGTCAAAGGAACATGATAAGGCTTTCGTTACCATAAAAAAATATTTGGCATCAGAGCAAGTGCTAGCGCATTTCAACCCAGCTGCGGATCTAATTCTTACCGTGGATGCCGGGCCTACAGGTTTAGGGGCGATTCTGTCGCAGATTGAAGCCGACGGCTCCGAGCGACCGATTTCATTCGCGTCACGCACTCTTAATGCTGCGGAGAAACGGTACTCACAAATACAGAAAGAAGCGACTAGTATAATATTTGGGATACGGAGGTACCACCAGTATTTATATGGCAGGGCGGTGCCGTTTACCCTTCGTACGGACCATAAACCACTTTTATCAATTTTTGGCCCATATCGCGGGGTACCGGAAGTGTCAGCGAATAGGCTTCAACGCTACGCTATGTTTTTAGCGGGTTACAATTATAAAATCGAGTATATCCGGAGCGCTGATAATAGCGCGGATTTCTTATCTCGCGCCAGCCTGGCGGCGGGGGCCGCGCGGGGCGCGGGGGGAGCGCGGCGCACACGCTGACGCTGCGGAAAGTGCGGAAGAAATACTTGATCGGGCATCATACATCAATTTTGTTGTAGATGGCGGATTACCGGTGACAGTGTCAGAATTACGCGAGCAGACGGCTAGGGATGCGGTTTTACAAAAAGTAATTAATTTCATTCTGAATGGTTGGCCTAAAAAGGTATCGGACGAGTCCTTGAAACCTTTTTATTTGTGTCGGTTACAGTTGTCTTATGAGGGCGGTTGCGTTATGAGAGGTCATAAGGTGGTCCTGCCTGTGAATTTACAGAAGCAGGTTTTGGCTGAATTACATCGATCGCATTTAGGTATCGTAAAAACAAAGGCTGAGGCTCGGTCTAGGTTCTGGTTTCCTAAAATAGATGCGACGCTTGAAAAAATGATTAGTTCTTGCGATATTTGTATACAGCAGCGAGCGTCCCCCGCTCGCGCGACACTCGCGCAATGGGAATACCCGCCGTGCGCATTTCACAGGATACATTGTGATTTCTTAGGTCCGATTAATGGGAACTCATACCTGGTAGTGGTGGACGCGTATACAAAATGGGTAGAAGTATATAATATGAAATCGAATATTACTTCCAGGGCAACGGTAGGCCAAATATGTGAGGTTATGTCCAGGTTTGGAATTCCACACACTTTGGTAACTGACAATGGTACGTCGTTCACTTCGCGCGAGTTTGAGACCTTTTGTTTATTGAACGGTATTTCTCATATAACATCACCGGCTTACAATCCAGCTAGTAACGGTCAGGCGGAATCCTACGTTAAAATAATTAAAAAGGGCATTAAAACCAGTTTACTGAGTGGTAACGGGGTACAAGATTCGTGGAAGAGGGTTTTGAAATATTTGTTCGATTATAGGAATTCTGTACATACTACAACGGGGGTTTCGCCTGCTGAGTTGGTATATGGCCGAAAGTTGAGATGTCGGTTAGATTTAATTAATCCTAGAGTGCCATCGCCCACATCCCCGTCGCTAGCTAATACAGTAAAAAATAAACAGTGTTTGCAGAATAAATCTTCAAAAGGACGTGACTTGCAATGTTTCGTCCAGGGAGACAATGTATTATTTAAGACCTTTACAACAAATGGTACATTTTCGTGGTGCAGAGGGATAATAGTTAAGCAAATAGGCAAGGTTGTTTACATTGTGAAAGACAATATTACATCGAAGACTTATAAGAAGCATAAAAATCAAATTATATTAGATAAAGGTTACGATTGCGCTCACTCCAGTTATTGGGACGCGGATGTAGAAGAATGGGGCGACAGAACGCCGTTGGGTAATACGACCCAGCCGAGCGAAGAACCGCAACATGATTCGGGTATGGAAAGAGAGGGAATACCCGTCCCTAGTTCAGATCCAGGGTCTGCGGGATTATCTGAGTCAGACGCAGTGCTCGAAACGGCAGAGGTTCAATCCGGAAATCAACCACAGTCCGAAGAAGAGGAGGAGTTCTTAGAGGCCTTACCTAATCCCGTAGCTGAACCCTTCGCTCATGATTCTGAGGGCCGGATGAATAATAACAATGCTCAGGCTATTAGCCCTCGAGCAAAGCGCAATCGGCCTAAGGTTAATTATAAAACCTTCTTTTAAGGACGGTTAAAGTCCCTTATAGTTCTTAATAAGATTAGTTGTTTAAGTAGTTATTATCGCTGGCTAAGTTTAGTTTAGCTTGTATTTTTATATGTTCAATGTAGTTAGATGTGCATCTAAACTAAGGGGAGGAATGTTGTATATGTGTGCTCGCTGACGCACACACCGAACGCTCCAACGAATACACGCCAGTACGCTAACAGCAAGCAGTGGTTTTACTTGTCTCACCCTTACGTATCTAACAACTAATGTACTTTAAACGACACTAGTGCTCGGCGACGAATGCGGCGTGAGCTGGAACTACATTGCGTCGAAAGTTTGACGTTTAATGTATGAACTTCGTATTCTCTAACGAAAAACAGCGACGAACTCGCCCACAACCTCGCTCACAGCCTCGATTCCTAATGTCAAATCAAACAGCTAGGATTTTAGACAAGGCTGTCTCGACATCGAGCTCGTTGACGAACGCAGCGTCGAATGTGTCAATAAGAGAATAGCATAGCAGTAGATATAAAAATCGAAAGACACCAGCTACCAATGTTTGTAAAGCAAGCAATGCCGCCACGACTCCCAACCCAACGTTTAACCGAGGGATGATTGCACCCAAGTATGCAAGCACCCAAGGCTTAATTGACGCAAAGTGCAAATGTAGCTTGGTCAAGTATAATTGTAAAGTTGTTAATGCAGTTTCATGTTTTTGACCTTCTTTAATTCATGTTAGGTTATTAAGATGTATTAGTTATGTTGTTTAGAAAAAATAAGTCCCGCCGAGTTTTTGTCCGGAAAAAATATTAATCTTCTTCTTGGGTCAGTGGTGTGGCGGTAAAGAAATGCAGAAATTACTTTTATTAGTTGTCTTTAATTTTTACCTCTCTCTGTTACAAAGTTAATCTGAAATGTATCGACGTAGGTGGGTATAATAATGATGCAAGTGGTGTACGTATTTAGTCACTAAGTCTTGCACAAGTAACTTGCCATTGTTGATTTAGTTTATCAAATGTCATTCACGCATAAATATTACTCATTAGTCATTAGTAACGTTCACACCTGGGGCCTATTCCTCGAAAGCTTGTAACTTGTATTACAAGCGGAAGTCCTTATCTTATTAATGATGTTAAAAAGAGACTTCCACTTGTATTACAAGTTACAAGCTTTTGAGAAACGGGCCTCTAGGAGGAACTAGGTATGTGTTTATGACGATAGTTTACCTATTGATTATTGAAAATAATAAAAAGTAAAGCATTTAACGTTAAATGGACTATTATTTATTCGTTCAATATTATTCTATGTAGATAGTATTTCTGTATTGACCGAACTTTTTCCTTGTTATTCAAGTCGAAAAATGGTAGGTAGGCCATAAATTAATATTTAGATATTAGTACCTACAGGTAATTAAAAAACTATAAATAATAATTAAAAAGACTGGTCGATTGGCTAACCGTCATTCCTTCAGGAGCTAGGGAACAAACCTTCATCGATCAGTGCAAGTGGAGAAAAAACCACGGTATCCTGCCGTTTGACCAAAAATTGTTTAACAAATTTACACTTACATTTACCCCCTATTCATAAACGTTTACTAACTTAACAAGCCGCTAATAATTGTTTGTCCCTTTCGGTCTTAACAATGTGTCTATAAGAGCAAAAGGGACAAACAATTATTAGTGGCTTGTTAAGTTAGCAAACGTTTATGAATAAGGGGGTTAGTGTTTTGGGTTAGCGGCGTTAAGTAATAGTTGTCACTTCACATCTATATAAACTAGTTTTTGTTTAATATAAATACTTAATTCTATCCTGTTTAGCTTAGCGTAGACCAGCGGTCGGCAACCGGCGACCCGCGGCCCGCGAACCTCCTTGACTATTTTGTGTATCGTGTATGTTAAAATCACGAACCTCATCAATGGCCATACACATTAACAGAAAACCTAAGGGGTGTACCGATAAAAAACTGGCAAATTCAAATGAAAAAATCGGGTCAATATAGTTAAAAAGCTGTAATTTCTGGCTTTTGTAATTAACTAGGAGGTCTTAAATTAGCTAACTTTGGTCCTTTTTTGTTGCTACTGCAATTTCAGTATTCACAATACAAGTTCTCCAGAACCCCTTCGAAAAATATTTTTCCAAGCTCTTTTTTTTATTCTCGACTGCACGATTTCGTGTTCTGCAGAAGTGACCTATATTTCTGGTTAATCTCCATGTTTTTTTTAATATACCCCTGCCTTGGGCGCAGTAATACTCTGTGAAGGGAATTATGTCACATATTAGGGGAAAGGGTTTAGCAGCCTTACCGAACAAGTGGTGCCTTTCCCCACGGATGAGGTCAATAATTTAGGTGGTGTACTAGCAGGACCTAAGAATACTCCGTGCTTAATATCAGCTCTAGATCTTCTTTTGTTTCAGAGTTATTCAAGATAATGTAAAATATACAGGGTGCCGTTGAAAGTGGCATATTTCGTAAACTGTTCAAGTTAGATCAACCAAACAAAATTGTGTTTGATAACAATAAAATAAACTACAAAATGCATATTTTTGACCTGCATCTTGTCCTTATTTTTCATAATAAAAAAAGGTTTCTTGTTTTTTTTTTCCATATTTTTTTTATTTCACGCGGAGGTTCACCTACAAAAAAAATATGCAAACATAGCCACTAATGTCCACTGTATACATAAATAAAAATGTTTCCGTAAATCATCGTGCGTCATGCCAAAAAAAAATTTTTTTCAGAAGTAGTCGCTACTGGCATACAAATAAAGTACCAGTGCAGTGTGAACATAAGTTAGTGTGTAGGTATACAATCTTTCGACACTTACCGCACAAAATATCATTGACGTAAATTGACTTATTATTACATTTGCTTTATAAAAGAGAGATAAACATTTGACACATAGTATTGTTTTCGACATTTGATTTGTTGCATTTTCTGTAGGAAAATGGAAAAAATTAAGTGTAAGTCTTGTGAAAAAACGTTAAAAAATATATGTGGAAAGAAAAAATGCATACAAACTGGACAAGAGGCTGATTTATATAGCAAATGCACTAATAAGTCAATGATATTTTGTGCGGTAAGTGTCGAGAGATTGTATACCTACACACTAACTTATGTTCACACTGCACTGGTACTTTATTTGTATGCCAGTAACGACTACTTCTAAAAAAAATTTTTTTTTAGCATGACGCACGATGATTTACGGAAATATTTTTATTTATGTATACAGTGGACATTAGTGGCTATGTATACATATTTTTTTTGTAGGTGTACCTCCGCGTGAAATAAAAAAAAAATATGGAAAAAAAAACAAGAAACCTTTTTTTATTATGAAAAATAAGGACAAGATGCAGGTTAAAAATATGCATTTTGTAGTTTATTTTATTGTTATCAAACACAATTTTGTTTGGTTGATCTAACTTGAACAGTTTACGAAATATGCCACTTTCAACGGCACCCTGTATATTTTACATTATCTTGAATAACTCTGAAACAAAAGAAGATCTAGAGCTGATATTAAGCATGGAGTATTCTTAGGTCCTGCTAGTACACCACCTAAAATATTGACCTCATCCGTGGGGAAAGGCACCTCTTGTTCGGTAAGGCTGCTAAACCCTTTTTATGGGTCTTTAATCAATTATTTAATCCTATACAAATCTTAGTATATTAGTTAGCTTAGTAATAAAGCGAAATCAGTCCCAAAAAGTATCAAGGATAGTATGCATAAGTCAAGGATATCTTAAGGAACATGGGAAGAATAGCCAGATATATTGACAACAGTCCCATAATTTAGAAAACTGCATACAAAAAAAGAAAAAAATGTTTGGAAAAGATAGTTTGGAAGAGGTTTCGAAGAAGCTGTACTGTGAGTACCTGAAATGCAGTAGTGACACAAAAGTACTACAGTCAGCTAAGTTATGCTACCTAACTATATTGACCCGATTTTTTCATTTGAATTTGCCAGTTTTTTATCGGTACACCCCTTAGTTATAAATCGGAGGCGACAATTATTATTATTAAATAATATGTATTTCGAGTCAGTGGCATGGCAACAGACAGAAACAGCAAAATAAAAGTAGTAAAGGGACAAGATTTAATAAGAGTATAGGTAGAATTCAAATAATAAATAATTGAAAATCGAAATGCAATTTATCTTTGCAGTCGGGCACTCTAATATAAAAAAAGACACATACATTTTTCGACGTGTTGCCGTGATAGGTAGTAAATTCGTCTACCTTATCTTTGAATGTTAATTTTGTACTAGGTTTCAGAGGCAAAATAAGAACTTCTTGAAATACTAACAATGTCCGATGTAGTCATGACACGTTTGGCCTCGCAGGCTGTTGCGCCTCTGTCGGACGCTCCGGGTCTTCAGCCCTACGCGCAGATCGGCCTGCGGCCTTCTCAAGGGTTCGAAGCGAACCGTCGGGTCTCCGGCCCTCCAGTTCGCTTGTTAAGACAGTTAGGTCGGGCAGTTGTACCGCGTGGGCTCGAACGTGACGTTCCGGGGCTTCGGCCCTACGCGCAGCTCGGCTTGCGGCCTTCGCAAGGATTCGAAGCGAACTGTCGGGTCTTCGGCCCTCCAGTTCGTTTGTTAAGACAGTTAGGTAGGGCAGTTGTACCGCGTGGGCTCGTTCGAGACACTCCGGGCCTTCGGCCCTACGCGCAGCTCAACCTTCGGCCCTCTGGCTGGGTTTATTTAGCTACTGGGGTAGTTGAACGCTTGGTAGCTCAATTTTCTCGGAGCTCGGCCTTCGGCCTCGCTTTAAATAACTTAGAGGTGGCACGCTGGGGGCTCGCTTAGATTTACATCGGTTCGGGCAATGTTCCGTCCCTTCCGCAGCGAGGCCTTCGACCGCGCCCAAAATTACTAGGGTTCGGGACCGCGAAGTGAAGTTACGGGCCTTTGATCCTCCGCAAGGTCGGTCTACGGCCTCCCGACCTGAAAGCTCACCCTTTGGTCTCGCTTAATTTACGCGGGATTTTGGCTTTATGTTCCGAATCGTGAATTTGTTAAAAAAAAAATTAGGCTATCACTTCTGGCCCACATAATGCCCGTATGCTAAATTTACCTAATTTTCCTACCTCTATAAATCTACCTAAGTAGGGAAGTTAAGCAGTTATACCGCGTGGGCTCGATCGTTACGCTCCGGGCCTTCGGCCCTACGCGGAGCTCGGCTTTCGGCCCTCTGGCTGGGTTTATTTAGCTTCTGGGGTTGAACTCTTGGTAGCTAAATTTTCTCGGAGCTCGGCCTTCGGCCTCGCTTCAAATTACTTGGAATTGGATCACTCGGAATTTCGACTTTTTGTTTCGGGGCGCCGTCATCTTGAATGATTTCCATATTTTTTTCAAGGTATCACTCCTGGCCCACATAGTGCTTGTATGCCAAATTTCAGCGCGATCGGACCATTATTTTAAAAGTTTCATATGCCTTGCGTGCCTTTTTGTCCAATAAATAAAATAAAAAAAATTTGGAATCTGGAGAGCCTAAAAGTCACGCATTCGGATTTCCAGTTTCCACCCCCATCGGATAAAATAAAAAATAAAAAAAATCGTCGATAAGATGTTATTTGCATAATAATATATAGGTATTGCTATTTTAGACTCTCCCTTATTGACAACCGATAATGTGAGTATTTTTTTCGAACAAAACCTACATATTAACAAAGTGCGGCCCGTGTCAATTTCGTTAACTACTATGTGGCCCTTGGATGCTAAAAGGTTGCCGACCCCTGGCGTAGACCAAGGACGCTTAGACCAGTATACATGGACCGCTTCAAGTAGTCAATTTAACTGTATGGGAAATGCAGTCTAACTGCAGAAATGTATAAGGAAACAGACTGAACTGGCGGAAGATAGTAAAAATGATTACAAGGCAAATAACAACCCGTAGAGTATTGAGGATACCGACATATGGAAGAAGAGGAGCTCAGACCTTTCGTGCACTCTATGGGCATTGTAATACGGGTTAGGAATGTTCAGTTAACTGTGTCAGTAGGGGAGACCAGGTATAAAAGTAACGCGGGATGAACGTAACAAATTCATTTAAAATTTTTCTACGACATCTATCCGAACGTCCTTCAGGGCATTAGATGTAATTTCGATTCCCCCCTAACCTCAGTTACGCCCACGGTGCTATGACGACAGGTTATGCGTGTAGTGCTATGGTCCCAGAAAAATGCGCCAAAAGTAAGTTTTTAACGATTTTTTCAACCTTAGCTAGTTTTTTTTCATGGTAAACGCTATAGCTTGCGTTTTGCATGGGTGTTGTAAAGTCACTAATCATTTACAGTTTGAGGGTTGCAAATCAATGTTTTAATGATGCTTTTATGTTTTTTTGCTACGTGTTTGTGGGATTCTGGAAATTCGATACCCAGGGATGATTGAAACAACTTGTTACTTTCATCCCGATTTCCAAATTGAAGGCTCATTGGTACACCTATGTGCTAGCGTTTATTAAATAACTCATATACTTAGTGCCTTTTTATTGCAGAATGTCTAATATACACAAAATAACAACAGACAGAAGTCCACCAAAATAGAAATTATAGCTTTAGCTGCAGTTGAGGTGATCCTTTTTTTAAATGCCCTACAGGGATGCAACAAAGACGTACCAACTGGCTCACATCACTTTATATAGACATGTAAAGTAAAGGAAAGCTTTACTTAAAAGTTCAGCGGCACTACCCAAGGCGGGATTTGTTTCTGGAAACAAATATTCACTGTCAATGAGGAGTAAAACACATTTTTTTATCATATTAGGTACATTGTATGATTAGCTTAGTAGTATACTCAGAAATAAGGAAATAATGCAGGAAGCATTTAATTCCTTGGATTACACCTAAGCATTTGTTTATATGCCATTTAGAATAAGACAGATAGTTGATTGCTCTCACGTCACTCATATATCCTATAGGTATAAATTAATTTCGTCTCATATAATACCTAATGTTAATTACATTCATTCATTGTTAATGTTCGTCTTTGAGACAGTGATATTGTAAGACTGTTGATTACTTAAAAATACTAATTACACATAATTATATTGATTATTTTTTAGTTATTAACTTTGTTTCTATTATCCCTATGCACTGTTACAACCAGCCCTGGGGGTAGGGATAATTGCAACAAATTCCATCCTTCACTGTGAGCCATTTTTCTGTGCTATTGGATGTATGAAGTTTATTTTGGTACCAAAACATACATGAAATATGTGTCTATTGCACATAAAGATGCAAAGTTTGACAACTGCTACCAAAAAAATATAAAAATCAAAAACTGAAAATTGTTACGTTCATACCTGGTCTCCCCTATCTTTTCCAGACGATGTATGTGCAATGTTTGAGAAACATTGGCTTTGGTGGCTGAAGCTGATCCGATGCAAAAGCGACACGCTGACCCAAATTCTTACCAAACACTAAGAAAATTAAAAAAAATTGACAATCTGCATGTTTCCAGGTTTTGTCACTGCCACTACAACGAAGGCGTCATTAAAATGACAGGGAATAAAATTCGAAATTTTCGAATTTCGAAATTTGCGGTAGGCCAGGATGCTTAGCCAAGTTGCCAATCGCTAGCGCTTAGTAGCGTATCGTAGTTTTCCCTCTCTGCCACTCTTTCATATTAGTGCGACAAAGACAGTTAGCTGCCTTTCGCTTACGATTGACGATTAACAAGGGAAGTTTGTCGCAATCATAACATAAATAAAAACAATGAATATATTACATCGATTTTTATTGTTCATCAATTGACATCATCTACACATTTAGATTTATTAAAAGAGATGTTTAAAAAATATATGTTTAACAAAAGTAACTTAACAAATGATTACAATTAACCGATAAAATACATAATATAGAGTCTAAGATTAATACGACATACTTTCAATGGCGTTCATTCATTTTGTGTCCAGTGCAAAAATTGACAGCCAAAATTGTTCAATTATTTTTTAAATTACTTAGGCCAAAATCTTCGCCGCATACCTTTTCTTGTGTCTACTTCTCAAGGTCCAATCTAAGTCATCGAACCTTGAATAAGCTTGACTACATCTACTTATCACAATTGTAAAAGTATCACAATTTAATAGCACCTTTACACGTCCTAGATTTCTTTGTTTCAAGGGTAGAGCTCTGTGGAGCGATGGTATCAGATTGTAGTGTTTAAAAATATGTCTAGCCCAAGAGCTCAAACTCCTTTTACAAATATCTATATAAGCTCATTTAACCCCGTTTAACAGATAGTGGCGTGGCTTCTAGCAATCGAATGCGGAAATAAAATCGGCTATATTTTTTTTACCTTTTCAACTTCAGTACAAAATTAGGCACGTCATCCAAGTATCAAAACAGATTTTGATCTTTACGCGCGTGCATGAAGGTCTATATTGCTCTGTAACTTACAGCTCCGGTACAGATGTAGTGAGAAATGACTTGCCTTCGGAAACGTTCGTCAACGTCATGCTGTTTCAGTCTATCTCACAGAGACTGACAGTAATAGCTGTCATGCTACTTCAGTCAGACTCGGTGACACTGCCTGAAACAGCATGTGTTTACGAACGTTTCCGAAGGCAAGTCATTTCTCACTACACCTGTACCGATTATCAATCTCTTGCGTGTAAAAGATGAAGTAAAGTACTGAATAAACATTTTGTTGTGTTTTCCAGGCAGCAATGAATTTTTATATTTTATTCATCAGTATAAAATTTAAAAGAATTTTAGTAAGTCTTAGTGGATAACTAAAATATTTAGTGCTTATTTTTTCGTGCACATGCATTTTACCAATATTCAATTAATATAAGCGTGATAAATAAGAATTTGTAAATGACAGTCCACGTTTGATACTTACTTCATACTTGCCTACAGCTGGATGCCTCGCCACTAACTACATTATTTCTTAATTAATAAACAATTTTCCAAAATGTTACACCGACACCATACTTTTATTTTACTTTAATTTGACTTTTCTCACTTGAGTTATAATTTTCTCATTAATATTTAAGGTACATTCAGCTGCGGAAATGGGTGCATTCATTGAAGAATACGCCGTGACCTTTTTCAGCTAACAGTACATGTAAAAAATGATCGTCCCGTTTCACAGACGATTCATTTTAAACGATATCTTTGGAACTGTAAATCGCTAAAATATAATAATTATGTCAAATTAAGAAAACAATTATTAAAATATAACATTACATAATTACCTAATTAACAAAACACTTAAAAAGTTAAAATTAATTGAATGAATTGTTTAGCCTAAACCTTACAACTATAATTGTGAAAAACACCGATAACAACAACACTTATCTATAAACCGATTTAAAACGATCCCAGCCGTAGCCATTTTGAAAGTTAATATTAACAAAGAAACTGTTAGTTCGGGCCGATTATTGACTGGTAAGTAACGCTGTAAGTCATCAAATCAACCATTGATATTCTTTTACACAATACTATGCCTTTAAATTCAAGTAAATACACTTCACACAGAAAATCAATAATGAAGTTCAGTAGCATCGCATACAATGGAACGCGCTCCGTTTATGCGCCTGTGTGACAGAGCCTTTAGATCCCGGGAACATTTAACCTTATTCAGGTTTCACAAATAAAGATTTGTGTTGTGGCTTTTAACTATCATATGTCCACAGGAAAGCCTGTGGACATATGATAGTTAAAAGCCCTAGAACCCTAATTTTCTTGTTGCACGAATACAAGCCGATAGATGGCTTCTGGTTCTTAAGAATTATGCGGTCAAAATCATTTGTATGTCCCAGAACCGTTTCGCAATGTCCACAGGAAATACGCCCGTTTTCGCGAACGCTTGTATGATCCATAGTCGTCTTGTAAACGCCAACGTAAAGATAACGAGACGGTCACGAACGTCCTGGCGTCGTAACTTGGACGTTGAATCGTCGCCGAGCGGTCGTTTAGTACGAACTGCTTGGAAACGCTAAGTGTAGTTCTTGTAGGAAATATTTGTTTGAACAATGCTCGGCATACCGTACCCATCTACCCAATGCATTGGTATAGATAAATATACACATTAGGAAAGCCTATTGGCACTTTTAGGTAAGGTATGACAGCGACTGTATCTAGTGTTATTCAACAATAGTACATTTCGCCTGCATCGAACGACGTTTTTCAATACAGTTGCGAAAAAATTAAATGATGATAACCAAATACCTAGTTATGAGTTAAAACTTTGACAATGAACATTTTTGACGGACAAAAGGCGTTTTTTTTAGCTCTAAAACTTGCATTCATAATTTAAGGGGTAATAGATTTTGCTATTCAGCCAACTCAAACTTTTCCGAGACTAACGACTGGTATCGTCTACATCAGCTAGGTACCCTGTGTCAAACTGACAGATTTCTACAATAAACAACATAGTTTCAATGTCTACTTAAGAGTCCGCAGCAAGTTTTTTGTTCGTATTTTAATACAATTTTGCAAATGCAATAAACATAATTATCTAGAACAGGAAGCAATTCGTTCCCGAGTTTTGAATTGTTTTTGTGAAAGAAAATAAAATTACTATAAGTTTTGCACTTTTGACACAAGAAACATGTTTAGCTGGATACTACAACCAAAATTTAGTTTACATTTAAATTTATTTCCTCCCTCGGCAATAAGAACGAAACTTTAGAAAATCAGTTTAAAAAATTACAAGATTTTGACGTGATTGTTCAACTATCACTAGCGCGGGGAACCGTGACCAGAGGCCCTACCGCGAACCACGAACGAAGTGTTGCCTCTCGCACTCGTGAATTCGTACGTAAGTATAACAGAGAGGCAAAACTTCGTGGTTCCTCAAGCTCTCACTTTATTTTTAGCGCCCTGTATTACTCTATGAGGAGAAACAACAACATCCAGCTATTCCGAATCTCAGCGCGGAGTTGAACGTTGCCTGCTGCGGACTCTTAAGGAACTATGGCAGTGCCATCCCACACATGCACGCAACAAGTTTGCAACGACACATATGTTACAATTAGTCATTGTTTAGTCATTCAAATGTTCATGCAGTGAGTTTACATCGCTTGATACTTGATACGTACATATTTTACTTCTTAGTACTAACATAACCCTTAAATGCATGTTTTTTAGTGGTTTGTACAGAAATAAGAAAGTATATAAAAATTGATTATCATAATAATAGATTACATGGCAGAAATAACATTCAACACAGTCATCAGAAAATATCATGAAGTAAACAGTACAATACATAGCAAGAAAGCATAGTAGCGACTGAGCTTTGCAGGCAATACAATTTTAAATAAATTTAGTTTAAAAGGAAATAAGTAGTTACTCGACTATAACCAGACACGAACAGGAGAAAAAACATGCAAGTAAGGGCTAAGACTTATTTGCAAAGAGCGCGTTGATTTGACTAATTTTGAAACGCATTTTTTTTTTAATACAATTGAATCAGATTTCAAAACTTAGGCAATGTACTGGTTAGCCGGCTTGCTCAACAGTATACAAATGCAATAAGAACTAAGTATGAATATTTTTTTATCATTACCTAATTAGAACAATCTCATTTGTGGGCTGTTAAAATGTCCCTCGGATCGTAACAATATGGTTGAAATCTGCTATCGAAATCATTTTCATAAACACTATTCGGTTTGATTTATATTATGTGCATAATCTCAATCAAATTGTTTATACCAAAACCGCACTAAAGAGACATTTCAACAAGTCACAAATTGAACATTATAAAACACTTAGTAATACTTTATTTGGATACAAGCACCCTGTTCGGTTATCTCACTGTATAAATAATAGTTTTGGACCTTAACATTTTAATAAAATATAGAAATCGTTGTTCGGTCACGTTCTAAAGTGACTGACCGTTCTAAACCTAAGTAGACTGTTTTTGAGGAAATAGTACAGTACTGAATTTATACAATAATAAATTATTTCACATGTCGACTTAAGTAGTA
The DNA here is from genome assembly GCA_025490895.1 of Thaumatotibia leucotreta. NCBI lineage: Eukaryota > Metazoa > Arthropoda > Insecta > Lepidoptera > Tortricidae > Thaumatotibia > Thaumatotibia leucotreta. The sequence continues at coordinate 31,608 of JALPQI010011998.1, forward strand.
CAGAGTAAACTTTAATAAATGTATGTCATTTAAATATTAACTTATTTTGCATGAAACTTTAAGTCATCTTGTTTATCTATTTTCCTTTACTTTCTTTTTGTTTGTTTATGCTAAGATTCTAAAATAATTGTACAAAAATATTTATTCCAGTAGGTAATAGGTAAGTAGGGGCCCTATTTTTATTATTTATGGCACAAATCGCTTTCTGAAAACCTTATGTGAGACCGAAAAAAGTGCTTCATTAAAAACATTCACTACTCACTAAGTACTACTACAATACACAAATAGGAGTTTTGGAAAATCTACATTAACATTAATTTTAACTGTACCTACACTATCTACATTAATAAAAATGATTTAATTCGTTCAGCAACTTATTATAATTGTATGTACATTTAAATTTTGATGACGACAATACAGTAACTAAGACGCTAACTGCTGCAATATATTGCATTTCTGAAGACCTACCCATGAACCACGAAATAAGTGTTCCCTCTCTCCCGCACTTGTAGATTCGAACGTAAGTGTGACAGGGAGGAAACATGTCAATCACGATTCGCGGTAAACCTTCAGGTCAGAGTGCCCATTGCCCTTTCATGATTTTGAGCGTTGCATTATGAGGTCAGTTGTGTAAACACAAGAAAAAATACTGTGCTCTGAGACGGCACATGTTACCTTCAGGTACCTAAGTATCTCAACAAAATACACACAGTTTTATCTCTTATATAGTGTGTTACCATCATGTAGGCTATTATTGAAACAGAGTACTCTATGTCTAATGGAGATGATGTATTGAGACCTGGAATGCTACATACGTGGCACCGTCACACCTTCAACGAGCTACATTTAAGGCAGCCACTACCGGTGAAAATTCCAAATTTTTGAAACGTAGTGAATAGGGAAGGGCAACACATGCTATGCTGTCGCAAAGAGTACGATTTTGTACCGTTTGTATTGCGAATATTTTGTGATCGCGAAACGTCTGGCTGATGTAACTAAAGACCGAATAGCTCGCGACCCCTTCGCACAGGGTATCACCATTGCCATACAGCGAGGAAATGCCGCCATTATCCCCAGTACAATGCTTCAAGGGGCAATTTTAGATATAGGGTAGGTTAGTAGTCGCAGCCACTGGCGAAGTCTGACAGCTAAGCTAACACGCGTTACACAGGTAATAACTGTTAGGAGAAAATAAACAACAGAATTTATTGTACAATTCATTTAAATATATTTTAATTATCAACTAATACTTGACAACAATAGCTAGTAATGAAAAGTATTAGCCGTTTTCATAAAACCCCATGTGGTGGTAACAGACTCTATACTTTCAGCGCTGCCCACACAATATTTTTATATGATGTTGCACCGCTTGGAGCATCTTAGCATGTATCTGTCTATTTCAATAAATTCAGTGTAAATCTTTATGAATATCGCAACCAGTACGGACAAATTCGTAGGCGGCAGTATTTTACTTAGGTAACTAAACTACGTATACATGGAAATGTCTTTTTAACGTCTTTCAATAAAATGACGAAATTATACTAAAAACCGTAAAAAAAATCCTAACAATATTACATTATTATTTATAATTACAACGCTTTTTTTGTACAAACTACGAAGAAAGGAGTAGCAGGTACCTCTAGCATTGGTCGCAACTAGTAGAATAAACATGTTTGCAAACATTTTATCTACACCCATACCAAAACTCCCCTATAATATGTTCACTTACGACAAACAAATGGCAATCATAACTAGAGTAATTACAAATGTATGAAGTAACAAAAGTAAATGGGATGTTTCAATGTAAATAGTATTTATCGGTGCTGTAAATGGAATACAAGCTAATATTAATACCGTGGGACTAGGTCGATTTGTGTAAGATGTCCCAAGATATTTATTATTATTATTTATTTATTATTATATGTAGTCAGTAGTTTAAAACACATAATCAACAAATTTAAAATTGACTAACTTCGATGTGATTGTGACCGGCAATT
>JALPQI010011999.1:0-41322 GCA_025490895.1 Thaumatotibia leucotreta
TTTTTCTAGTCCCGCGGAACACGCTGATTATTTGCACGACGCTCTAAATAGGGTCTCACTTATTTTTCGGCCAGTTTCTTCATAAATTTGAACCTTTTTTCAAAACTGTGTCAAATTATAGTAACAATTATTATGAAATTTAAATAACACAACCACCTACGTGCGGTCCCTGAGACACTTACAAATGTATCGTAACCACCTACATGCGGTCTCACGGACCGCCGAAGCTACTTTATTACTCACCAAATCCAAATGAGTGCACGTCTGAACGAGTCGACAGCATGGTCAGCACTGCGGAGGGGCCGGGCAAAGGTACAAGGTCACAGAGGCGTGAGCGATGTACTTGCGTTCAGTTATTGTCAATTTTGAATAATCCAGTGTCTGTGAGACCGCACGTAGGTGGTTAAGGGTTAAGAGCTCCACTCTTGCGAGTGAAGCAGTATCCAGCGTTGTCTATCCTCTGCCATGTAAATAAAATAAATATCTTGGGACATCTTACACAAATCAAGCTAGTCCCACGGTAAGCTCAATTAAGGCTTGTGATGTGGATACCAGGCGACGATATACATAATCAATACTTAAATACATATACAGCCATGACCAAGGAACAGATATTTGTGATAAATAAATACACAAATAATGCCCTCGCCGGGATTCGAACCCGGAACCTCCAGCTTCGTAGGCAGGGTAACTACCAACTGGGCTACGGAGGCATCAGCAGGCTAGAGGTCATGTAGCATCTCCGTGGTCTACCTCTTCCCCTCTTTCCTTCAATCTTTCGGATGACTTCCGGATCTCTTTCCTTCTATGATGGTTTTTATTACCATGTCATGTCGCAACAAGTGGTCCATCATCGCACTTCGTTTATTTTCTATTATATTAATTATAGTTCTTTTATCCTCCTCGGAAGACTTGATTTGCGACCATCTCTGCCCAACTAATCCCTTCTTTTCTCCTCCAGCAGCACATTTAATTTTACGTAAGTACATCTCATAAATATTGTGGTGTGCGTTACCTCAACTACCTACGAGTGTTACTTACTTTTAATACTACTATAATTTATTTAAAAAACACAAGAAAAACTACATCACAGTAAAGACCGTAACCCTTAATTGTAAATAAAAAAATGTCCTAGATCCTGCTGGGCAGGTAGAGTAACCAGAAGGCTGGCCGCATTGCTGCACTGGACTGCTATGCTAAGTCTGCGCGAAATACTGGCCAGCCCTCTGGTCACCCGACACCTCTATAAGGCGCTTCGGAAATGTCCTTATAGAGATGCCGCGCACTTGGCCCCCACGGTCCCAAAGTTTCAACCCAAACGCCGTAAAGATGTATCAGCTACCTACCTATATAGGAATATCAATATTCACATTAATGTCTTTGATAATGGAGACGTTGTTCAGATGTTCACGAATTCCTTCTATAAATAATTCGAAAGCGATTTTATCCGCGTTACGTTGAGCATTTCCGCGCCTTGATTATACAAAGGAGTTTCAGCGTTGCCAAGACAAGGAGAAATTGAGGTTATGATTTTTGTGACTGACGAAATATGCAGTCGAAATAATCATATCTAAAAAAGTTTTACCTTACTTAAACAAAATAATTAGAGATGATTGCAATAAAATTGTACATAGTTAGATCCGATCTTAGCCGGGTGTACCTAAAGACCTTTAGTAAAAACACGACGTTAAATTTCGTCACACGTTTGTGTAAAATTTTGTGTTACAGCTTTTGACACGAAAAAAAGGTGCCAAATTAATTTTTTTTTTTGTGAGATCAACAAAACGGACCGATATCTTTTATATTTGTCCCATTTTCTTGGCTTGTTCCAAAGTGAAGAGATATAAGGGATAGTTTTTCTGCCATCCTCTTCCATTCATCCATTAGTGCTTTAGTCTATCTTTATTTAATTCGAATAATTAACGAGAACATCATCATTAGCCTATGATAGTCCACTGCTGTTTCACTGCTGGACGCGTAGGCCTCTCCTATTGATTATGCGTATAGACGCAGGTAAATGCCCATAATCGCCACGCTGGGCGAAAAAAAAAGCGGATTGGCGATCGCAGTAATGTCTCTACTATGATGACGCTGCTGCCCATCATCATTTTTTTATCAAATAATGGTCAGTGACATTTCAATCCCTTAGTCGACTCTTACGACACCCGCAGGAGGAGTTGGGGTGGTTACAAATGTATTCTTACTGCCGTCACCACACGGCCGAACAAATTTAAGAAAAAGTCTTGTCTCAGCGTATGAAGTATGCAGATCTCTCCAAGTACTTCTACTCAAAGGTCCCTTTATTTTTTATACTTCAGTCATAGAGTTTCACCTGACCTGATGGCCTAAAATTATCGATCATTAAACCTATATTTAAGAAAGGAAAAAGAAACGACGCAAATAATTATCGCCCAATATCACTGTTACCAACCTTCTCAAAAATATTTGAGACAGCCATGTCTACACGTCTCTACGCCTTCTGCGGAAAATATTCAATATTAAATGAAAATCAAATCGGTTTTAGGAAAAACCTCTACAACGCTAGCAGTGTACATTGTACAAATATGTAACCCAAATATTGGAAATAATAAATAACAAGCAGTATGCAGTGGGCATACTGCTTGACATGAGTAAAGCTTATGATAGAGTCTCCTATAAAGTTTTATTAAATAAACTACACAATATCGGTGTCAGAGGAATCGTACATAAATGGTTTGAGTCCTATCTTAATAAAAATAGACTGCAATTTGTGGAAATCCAATACCATGATTATAAATCTGGAATAATTTCGAATATCAGGTCGACACAGAAAAGCGCCACTAGGTCAATCCCTCAAGGCAGTGTAAACTTTTAGGACTAAATATTGATTCCCATATCAACTGAAAGGACCACGTTCAAAAAGTAGAAAGCAAACTGTCTAGATTTATATATTATGCTCTATATGAACTAAAAAAAACGACCGACCTAATGACTTCTAAATCAGCCTACTATGCATACGCCCATTCTATACTTAGGTATGTATACTGCTGTGGGGAAACAGTACCAATGTCAATAGCCTATTCTTACTTCAAAAGAAGTGTGTTAGAATACTTGCCAACATAAAGTCCATGGACAGTTGTAGACCTTATTTTAGAAAACTAGGTATTTTAACACTTACTTTATTATACATCCATGAGGCCTGCCTTTTCACAAAAATACATAGTGCCTTTTTCCCATATGTTAAATATCAGTCAAAACGTATAAATCAGCGTCGAAATGACTATCGGGCTCTACCATGCACTAAATCATGTAGGGTAAAATCACCTATAGATGAACAGTTAAGCAACTTTCCCAACTTTAAATATTTTTTTCTATATGATGTAACTCATATTCATCAATTTTTATTTTTTTATATGATTCCGCATTTAATTGAGTTTAAGATAAGTTATTTTCGTGCCTCGTATAAAACTTCAGTAATTTTATAAAAAATATTATATTAAAAAAAGACCCAAATTCACCAATAGTTGAACAAAGTGCCCTATCACTGAACAATTTGACCCCAATAGATGAACCAGCATAATAGCAATATAGCAAGACCCATATCGAGGGTTGCCTGGTGAAACCCTATAAGTACGTGACACCTAGTTTCGAGAAAAATGATGTTAAAGGTTTATTGTCATCGGACACTTATTTTGATAAATAGATTCGTAGTTTTATGAGTGGTTTGTGAAAAGCAATTTCATTTACTTTAAGTTTGTCTATGTTTTAGTTATGTAACTCATCTAGTTTTCTTGTAAGATAACATTTTTTACCAAGGGGTATCGACTTATTGGGTTTAAGCATAAATGAAAAAACCATATTTGTTACTAAGAGGGTATTATTACCAAATAAAAACTTAAAAAATAGACGAATCTAAAAGTAATAACGGTATTATTCTACATCTGAAAAAGTAAGTGCTATGCCAACAAACGTTTTTAGGCTTCTTATCCATCCATGATACTCTTCAGGTATAATTCTGTATGTTTCAGCGGGGCAAAGTGCTTCTATGAACAGTTTGTCTATGACTAGACCTAGTGTTTCAACGGCAAATAAAAAAAATATAAGCTGTTATATGAAAAACAATGAAGATGGTAAGTTTCCATGGTTTTGAAGATCCGCACATTGTTTTACGTTACCTATTGTGTTTGTGGTACTCATACTTTAATTAAAAAAATCAATTTCAGAAAAGGATTCCTCCGATCTTGATGAATCGCAAATTGATATTGCCACCCAAATGCGTTATATTCTCAACGACAATAATAGCATGTCAGACTCAAGTAAGTCTTTTGTGGATTATTAAAAAAACTGTTGTTAGAATCGATCTGTAACTTAATTTATTATGCTTACATTTTTTCCATATGATGAAACTGACTTATTTGGCAGTGACTATTCGGGTGAACATCCTACATATGTGCCACATCCTAAGGACTTTCCCAATTTTGATAAATCGCAAATTGATATCGCCGCCCAAATGCACAATAATAATAGTAAGAAGACTCAAGTAAGTCTTTTACAGATTACTTAAAAATAATGTTATTAGGATAAAGTTACTTATACAGGTAATTTATTCTGGTTTCGTTTTTTCAGATGATTAAACTGAAGATCCTACTTACGACTATTTTACCAAAACAAATAGAATCTTCCTGTTTGGACCAAAACAAATAGTCCAAATGTTTCATCCAAACAGGAAGATTTTTTTTATGGAGGTGATTGATGAAGTTTTAGATCGAGTTTGGATTGCTGTAGAAGATGATTATTCAGCGGGAGCTCCTTGTGTTCCTGATACAGATTCAGAGAACGATGCACCTCAGCGAAATGATTCTGGCCATGACATTATTATTCCTGAAAGTCCCAGTCCAAGGAAACATCAGGAAAGTTCCTTGCCGATACTTGAAAATGTTAGTCTTTCTGGTCAAGGTATGTGTTAATGTATAGAAAGAGCTTCTTCTTACGCGATACATTAAAAGTATTAGAACCAACTGACTCTAGCCACAATGATGGCATGATCCGTGAACGTTCCGGTGCTTGTTCACAAGTAGAAGACACTGTTAACTTAATTTTAGACAATGTTTTAGATAAAGTTTGGGATTGTGTCAAACCCCTGAAGAGACGTAAGCAAGCAAAGCTATCTGAATGGAAAGTAGATATCGCTAAAAAGCAAAAGCTGCTAAAGTTCCAAAGGAGGCTTCAAGGATCGAGGAGGTTCCAAGGAGGCTTTGGAACTTTAGCAGGACGCTTAACGCCTTGGGTTACATAAGGTAGCCCTTCCATTTTTCGCTTTTTAGCGATATCTACTTTCCATTCAGATAGCTTAGCTTGCTTACGTCGCTTCAGGGGTTTGACAGAATCCTAAACTTTATCTAAAACATTGTCTAAAATTAAGTTAACAGTGTCTTCTACTTGTGAACAAGCACCGGAACGTTCACGGATCATGCCGTCATTGTGGCTAGAGTCAGTTGGTTCTAAAACTTTTAATGTATCGTCTTCGGAATCTGAAACGTAAGAAGAAGCTCTTTCTATACATTCACCTTGACCAGAAAGACTAACATTGTCAAGTATCGGCAAGGAACGTTCCTGATGTTTCCTTGGACTGGGACTTTCAGGAATAATAATGTCATGGCCGGAATCATTTCGCTGAGGTGCATCGTTCTCTGAATCTGTATCAGGAACACAAGGAGCTCCCGCTGAATAATCATCTTCTACAGCAATCCAAACTCGATCTAAAACTTCATCAATCAGCACCATAAAAAAATCTTCCTGTTTGGATGAAACATTTGGACTTTCATTAGTAAAATCTGAGTCAAAATCTATTTGTTTTGGTAAAATAGTCGTAAGTAGGATCTTCAGTTTAATCATTTGAAAAAACCGAAAGAAGAATAAATTACCTGTATAAGTAACTTTATCCTAATAACATTATTTTTAAGTAATCTGTAAAAGACTTACTTGAGTCTTCTTACTATTATAATTGTGCATTTGGGCGGCGATATAAATTTGCGATTCATCAAAATTGCGAAAGTCCTTAGGATGTAGCACATATGTAGGATCTTCATCCGAACAGTCACTGCCAAATAAGTCAGTTTCATTATCTGGAAAAAAATTAAGCATAATAAACTAAGTTACCGATCGATCCTAACAACAGTTTTTTTTAATAATCCACAAAAGACTTACTTGAGTCTGACATGCTATGATTGTCGTTGACAATATAGCGCATTTGAGTCATTTTCTGAAATTGATTTTTTTAATTAAAGTATGAGTATCACAAACACAATAGGTAGTAACGTAAAACAATGTGCGGATCTTCAAAAACATGGAAACTTACCATCTTCATTGTTTTGCATATAACAGCTTACATTTTTTTCAATTGCTTTTGAAACACTAGGTCTAGTCATAGAAAAACTGTTCATAGAAGCACTTTGCCCCACTGAAACGTAAAAATTAATCAATATTATTTAATCAAAAGTACTAATCACAACTACCTTTTATTATTTTTATCGTAAGAATCACTCAAAGTCGCGAAGTCTCATTAATCGTCAGTGCTAAAACCCGATAAGTTCGCATAAAACAACAACAATTATTTTCATAGTCAGTGCTAAAACCCGATAAGATCAAATAAAACAACAACAATGCATTTCATAGTCAGTGCTAAAAACCGATAAGTTCAATAAAACAACAACAATGCTTTTCATGGTAACGGTTAGGTACAATAGCTTACATTAATTGTTACTTGAACTCATTACTTTAAACACGGTGTGTAAAATATGACAATTCTACGTTTATTCTAGGCTAGAAAAGTAGATTACCTGTTTCCAGCTTATTACGGCAAGCTAAGTAGTTGTACTAACTTTCTGCCTCGGTCACCCATCACACAACTTTGAACACAATCATTCACAACCTTCTTTAATACAATACACCCCTTTTTAACAGCTATTTTCAATTAAATATGCAACGTCGCAGCGGTGCGCTTGCGTTCGTGTCGCTACTTGTCAAGGCTGCGCATGATCATGGGGCCGTCGAAAAACTTATAGGGTTCTTCCCCGGACATATTTGAAAGAAATTTGTTAAAGGCCTCTTGCGAGAATCCGATTACTGGACTTAACATAATATTTTATTAGAGAGTTGTTTCAAATAAGTACTATAAGTTTGTTTGTTGGGTTCTCTTTGAATAAATTTGTATGTGCAATAAATGATATCGTAAAAGTAGAATCCAACAAATGCTTTTAACGTATTTTAATTCGTAATAAAATCCTTTAAAGTTTGCAATCGTAATGAGGTGAAACCGGGTAAGTAACAGTAACTGGTTCTACATTGTGTGTTTAGTTTGATTAGGTGTAAATATCTCGGCACTAAATACCAATAAATATACATTATGTGGTTCTTCCATTAAGTAATAAATAAAAATGAAGTCTTAAATGTACTTGTAGTATTTAGTTTTGAATTAATAGTTGAAATCAAGTACTTATTGGGTTATTTACTCGGCATATTTCCGTGATACATGTAAAATCAGCTTATCTGATATTACCATTAGATTGACCGATACTGAATCATCCTAAAACTGTTTTTACTTTAAAATCTCACTTTTTGTCACTTATAGGGTTTCACCAGGCAACCCTCGATATATGAACGCCAAAACTCCAATAGATGAATAGAGCATAGCAAAAACGTTGATTTCTTAGATAAATTAATTGTATTTAACCTTAAGAACCTTATTTTAATGAAATATAAACATGGTGTACATTGTGTAATAATCTGATCTCTAAGAACAAAAGTTTAATTTTTCCCAAATTCAACCGTTCAATAAAATCAGTTGGTTCATGTTTTGGAGACCGCATCAACGAAATGAACGAACTAAATTGATTCGAATTCATTTATTGGAATCCAACCCAAAAGATGAACCAATAAATTTTCCTAGTTCACGTTTTGGACAGCGATTCTTGAGTTGAACAATCCCGTTTCCATACAAAAGTAAATTACTTTAAAACGTGTTACATGAAGAAAGGGTCGTTCATCTTTTGGTCTGAAAATCAACTACAAAACTGATTGTAATTTTATATATAAATATTACATCTAGCTATTTTATTATAATTTACACAAGCATTTGAAAATTCGAGCCTTTGCCCAAAAGTTGACCGTCGTTCATCTTTTGGCCCGAACACACAATATTGGAACCATAACTTGACCAGCAAATATCTCATAAAATAAATAAAAAAAAACTATTCTTTATAATATACACAATAGAGATATTAGTCTAAAATCTATACTGAAGTGAATCAAGGAAATAAAAGCCATATTCGATTTTTTACGTAATTAAAAGCTTAAATTTTTGAGGGCCATTCTTAATAAGGATCCCATATAAAACACAATTTTGGCGCGAAGCGCGAACTCGACGACCGCTCACTGCCTCGTGCGTGGCTTAATTGTCTGGGAATTCGCATGCGACACTCGATATAGTGCCGCCGCGTGTGAGAAAAATACTCCCAGGCGTGTAAAATTATTCCTGATTTAATTATTTACATTTTTAGACCTATCAGTCAACTTCTGGGTGGCAGTCATCTATTGGTGCTTTTACCCTAACTTAAAAATGTTCCACTCGGGGCCACATATGATGTGTGCAAAAATATATAATAAGCTGCCATCCGAAATAAAATGTATAGATAATGTGAAATTGTTTACTGAAAGGCTTGACACTTACTTATTAGAAAATTGTTACTATACACTACAAGAATATCTAGACGATGAGCGATTTCAAAATTATCTTAGTTTTTAAGTACATTGCTGTGCCTCTACGGGGTGCATATTATAATATGTATGTATTATTACTGTTGTAATATGTGTGCAATAAACAATTTGATTTGATTTGTTCGGAAAGAGAAGGCACGTGAGAACTATGGATGTGCCTTGCTGCCAGAATCAATTGATATAAATATTAACTAGAGTGTCCGAGAACAAAGGTAAATAACCCTTCTTTTTAATAACATCGATGAAAAAAATGTGGTTTCAAAAAATGCGGCAGTGGCTACTTTAGTTCGTTGACAAGTCTTAACTTAACTGTATTTTTTTAAATTATTTATTTTAAATAAAAAATCTTACGTCTAGGGAACATATTAATTAATATGTTTGTCACTTACTGAAGTAATTTGTCGCAAATTACACTTCTTCTTAACTTAATATGCTCAGTGAATGCAGATATCTATAACAATTATGAAAGTGACTTTTTAGGATTATTTTACATTTACCGTGACTTAAGAGTTTTATCTATTTAAAATGTACCAAACATAACTTTTTAAATTTGCAAGTTTCTTCTAAAATAAACTAAAAAGCATAAGAATATAAGTAACTTTATTCAAATAGCGAGCTTTTTGCCGTAATAAGATCACTACAGTCACGTTCGCCAATAATTTATGTCGGGATAGCTCGCAGTATAGACTAATTACAAATGGATGGTTGGTTTGCGATTTATTTGCGTAAGTAGGGTCAGATCCAGCGTGGCAAGGTCAATGGCTGGAAGATGGACAAATTATCTTGTAAGCTACTGCCCATCATCAATGAATGAATGATCAGCATGCTTAGCCAAGTTGCCAATCGCTAACGCTTAGTAGCGTATCGTAGTTTTCCCTCTCTGTCACTCTTTCATATTAGTGCGACAAAGACAGTTAGCTGCCTTTCGTTTACGAGTGACGATTAAGCGTTAGCGATTGGCAACTTGTCTAAGCACCCAGTAAGTAACACTTCAATCCAAGAGTCGATTTTTATGACAACCACAAGAAAAGTTGGGAGGTGACAAATATTGAAATACCTATTACATTTGCTTTAGTAATGATATTAAAGTAGAAACTACACCTACTACTTAATTAGCCGCAATGCTGGTTGTAGACAGAATTGCTGAATTGCTGTCAGAACCTTAATTTGTAAGGCAACGTTCTGACTTGTTTGTTTACTTTTGTGTATAGTTTATTGATCATAAACAGTCCTGAGGAACACTATTTAAATTCCTAGTGTACTTTTCTCCTTGTTTTACTGCAGCAAAATATCCACTCTCAATAACAAATTCATAATAAATATTGGATGTCATGTACCAAAGAAAAAAACGACCAAGATCACCAACGTCCGAGGTGGGAATCGAACCCACGTGCTCAGCTTTTTCACAATTACTTCAACAAATTCAATCTTACTGCCATCATCACTGAACATTCGAAACGTTATCATAAATCAGCAGTAAAATTCAGTGCCAAAAATCGAAATGAAGTGAACCATCTGTTTGTTATTGATCTATATGGTCGATGCGAATGCAAGGCGGTCACTGAAAATCTAGATTCAGACTGCGGACTACTTAAGCTAATTCTCTCATATAATTTAAGAATGGAATTTCGTGAGAATAATTTATGGTACCTACTATCCGATACCAATTCAGTAATTAGTTGAGATAGTAACCATTCTGTAAGTGTATGTAAAGATGGTAAATGGGTGAATAAACTTTTTTCTGTCTGTTATTACCATAGGTACGGTCTCCTGAGTCACGCTGGTTTTATGCATAATTATGACACTTAAACTATGCAAACATGTATTTTTCCGATGTTAATAAATCCTTTCCTTGACAGTCCATCTACCCCTTTACGACCGAGACAAACATTTTCTAAAATCTTATGAAAAATGTATGTAGATCGTTTTAAATTATCTTCGTATACTTGTAAAAAATAATTAAAAAAATCGAATTGCCTTTTATCATTAAAAAAATCGCATGCACGAAAGTGACGTTCAGGATCTATACGTAAATGCAAGATCTTGCAAATTAGTATGGACATGCCTAAAAACATTAATAAAACACATTATTTAATGAAAAAACTTCCTATTGTAAGCGATCTTATATTTTTAGGGTTCCGTACCACAAGAAGAAAAAAAACGGAGCACTCATAGGATCACTGGCGTGTCCATCTGTCCGTCTGTTACAACCGATTTACTCCGACACTACTACTGGGCAGATTGAGTTGAATTTTCGCACACCTATGTAAATTGGTGACCCAACGATGGATGTCAAACGTAAATAAATGAGTTTTAAATGTGAAAGCTACTTTTAGGCGGTAAATAAGAAAATAAAAATCAAAATGTTCACTTCATGATTTCGAGAAGATAAAAATGTACCTATTAGGGCTTGTGCATAAATCACGCGAGGTCCTATATAAAAATCAAAATGTTCACTTCATGATTTCGAGAAGATAAAAATGTACCTATTAGGGCTTGTGCATAAATCACGCGAGGTCCTATAGGGGAGGGGGTCCAAGAAAACATCACGAAAGATCACGGTAGGGGAGGGGGGGGTACAAGGAGACCTCACGTGTATTTTTTTACGATGAACAAACTAAGAAATATTGTCTAGCCAAGAAACTCACCAAACATCACCATGGGGGAGGGGGGGGGTCAAAAAGTAGCCAAAAAAACATCACATGATTTATGCATGAGCCCTTATCAATGCTAATAATAATGTGATGAATGGATTAAAGCGACGATTTTTTGGAGTTGACGTGTAATAGCCAGTACTGTTTGCAATATATACTTTTACTGACTGGGAAAAACGAAGAATCTGTAAATTACATTACATTATACATATTCACACAAGAACAAAAAACGATATTTACTACACATTTTGTTTTCCACAGTAATTCAACAATCGATTTAAAGATGTGAACGGAATTAACGGGTTTTAATAGCCAAACAAGAAAGTATTTGTGGTTAAATACTTAAAAAGCGTATGCTAGAAAGTACTACGTCGTGCACAAGCAGAATTAGCAGTAATCTCACACCTAGCTTTAGTGATGACGTGAAGCTTCCGAAGATAGACATAGCAAAGTTTACAGGAAACTATCCAGATCGGACGTCCTTCTACAATGTGTTTTCTTCATTCATCCACGAATAAGCAAAACTTAAGAAGAGTTCAAAAGAGCAACATTCATAATAGTAAGGCCAAAGCAATTCGAGAGATATTAGGTATGGACAACTATGGAGTGCCTAACCAAGATGAAAATACAAGATATTATTAACCCAGTTCCTTGGATACGCTAATTAAAATACGATGAATACCTAACGAATTAGACGAAATATGTAACCAATTCTTCAAAACATATGACTAGCTTTCTTGGTTTCATTTTATGCGCAAAGACCGATTATGCATATCCGTGCAAATATTTATGACGAGCTCCGTCCGAACCTACAATTTTGTGCACTTATTATTTACGGGCATATTGTTTACACGAAATCACTTAATTTTATTCTAATTTGTGCTAAATAAAAACGTTTAACTCTTTAAGAGTAAGTATCACTCAATAAATAGAATGTTTGTCACCGCAAATATACGAAATTATGAACTTACGTGTGCTACTACTCCCACCAAAATACATCGCCATCTTCAACGCTGTCTTGCGACTGACTGATGCGGCCGCCCTAAGGTATTTGCTACTTTTACGTGTCGGCTAATGTCTGCAGATTCGATCGGTATAGGTTTGAGCTCGAAAATACAATTTACTTGGTGACAGGATTTTTGCAAAGTAATTTGCAGGATTATATCAAACCGGTCGGAAAGGGCTACATGCATGTTTGCTTAAATTAAGTAGCATAATTTTGGCAATAACAGGCAAAAAAAAGTTGATTCACCCAAATGTAATATTAAACGTGCCCTTAAAAATCTTATAATTATCACTACCCACTATTTCTGTTACCAATACATTGTTTATCAAGTTTCTTACACGGAACTAGTTTCTAATATAAATAGCATCAAATTACTGAAACTAGATTCCAAGTGCGTCGTGGCGCGTGTGGTGACGGCAGTAAGAATACATTTGTCACCATCCCAACTCCTCCTGCGGGTGTCGTAAGAGTCGACTAAGGGATTGAAGTATCACTGACCATTATTTGATAAAAGATTGATGATGGGCAGCAGCGTCATCATAGTGGACACATTACTGCGATCGCCAATCCGGTTGCCCAGCGTGGTGATTATGGGCATTTACCTCCTAATACGCATAGTTAATAGGAGAGGCCTACGTCCAGCAGTGGATTATCACAAACTGATGATGATGATGAGATTCCAAGTAAGGAACAATAGCAGAAGTTTCTAGGAAAGCTCTTATTGAACCGTAAATTTATAGACTCATTTCTATTCAGTTTTGTTTCCTGGAAATAAGGACCTTAACTGGCAGCTAGAGGTCCAAAAAGTAAGAAGCTAATTTTAGTAAAGGTCAATAAAAATACTGGAGAAGTTCTTGAAAGTAGAAAATAAATACCCTAAAATAGTATCTATTGGAGAAATGGTTATCAAATTCACTTAGAAAGATCTGTCGAAAACAGTTAGGTACTTATTAATTATATAACAATATGAAATACTTTTTTATCAGGAATTGGTTTTTTATTTTACTCTAGAAGATCAAATTTGCTGCAAACCATGCGGAAATAATTGCAGATAATTATGCTTAATTATCTATGTTTGTTTTTCGAGAATGGCTCTTAAATAAAAGGTCAAAATAGCTCAAGATTTATTAACAAAAGATTTTTATAAGCACTGACTTATTACAAGACTTGGTTGCGTAAAATCTAGGCCGATATAAAATCTCATGAATATCGTAGTCTCCCTTTATACAAAAGACTAAAAACAAAACATTACTATAATGAAATGGCATTTATCTTTAGAATGAGAGCTTTATACAAAAGAGGGTGGACAATGGGCAGAAATATATCATTTTAATATTTATTCTCGGCGTTTTTACGCCTTATTATTTTGGTTTAGCGGTCGACTCTAATGACCTCGGAATTTATTCTGATGCAGCATTAAATTAAAGTAGAATAAAGAATTGTTTCTATTGTATTCTGGCCATTTAGTGACGGTAATAGTACATTTGTCACCACCCCAACTCTTCCCATGTGTCGTAAGAGCCGACTAAGGGATTGAAATATTACTATCCATTTATTTATCCAAGATTGATGATGAGCAGCAGCATCATACTTAGTGGTCACACTACTGCGATCGCCAACCCGCTTACTCAGCGTGGCGATTATGGGCATTTACTTCCTAATGCGTCCATACGCATTGATAATAGAAGAAGCCTTTGTCTAGAAGTTAAAAATAAATAATCATAAATTACAGGAAATAATTATATACAAAAAATAAACTCAAGTTTTTGTGAAACAAATCAGTTTGAAGTATTTTTACTCAAGTATATGCCATTCAATAAACTAATAACAAAAAGAGAAAATTAGATTTGAATTACATTCTAACTCAATATAAAAGCGGCGATTGAATGTTGAAGGAATGTCCGAAATTCAGAGCTAAGAATAAATTATACGCATTTACATTTACTGGCAATAAAATTAGTGAGACGCCATCATTTTTATTATATCTTCAATATAAAAGGGAAGGAGATATTTTTATACATGATCAAAAACATGTGTATAGACTGAAGGAGGGAATTTAGGTGTCGCAGAAGAGCGGTTACTTTTCCGTGTGATTTTTAAGGAAGAACTCACATCATCAGCCTATTTTAGTCCACTGCTGGACGCAGGCCTCTCCTAGTAACTGAGGGTGGTTAGTAAGTAGCCCGACAAATTTTAAGGTGTATTCTTGAACACATTTTGAGGCTATAATGTCATATGAACTTTTTTGGATTCGGCTTAGTTTAAGAGATAATGACATGTTATTCAAAAAACTATTTTCATCACATGTCACAGAAAAATGCCTGGACGATTAAAATTCTTACACTAGTAGTTTTCATCTCGACATACACACTGATTAAAGTTAGAGGAAATGAGAAAAAAGTTTCAGAAAATTTTTCAACTAAAAAAATATTTCATAAACCCTGAAAAAAAAATTCTTTCCGTACACTTTCTAAAATAATATAAATAATTGTATCTAGGTATCACAACATTGTAATTTATTAATGATTAAACATATTGGTAGTTCAGTGGACATAAAACTAAATGAGCTAAAAAGTTTTTTTGAACTCATGGTTTTTTAACTGGTTTAGCAAAAAAAAAAATTTTTTTTTGTGTTACACCGATTTAACTTTTTTGGTATAAGTCGACTGCAGTAAAACTAAATAAAAAAAAGGAAAAAATGTTTTTTTTTTTGCAAAAAAAAATTTTTGTTTTAAGTTTTAACTATTAAATTATGACTATTTATTGGGTTATTAGTGTACCGTTTCATTTTTTGCTCCTATTACAGGCCACACCCTGTATATGCATTAGCATGCCCATAATGCCACGCTAGACAAGCGGACTGGTACTTGCAGTCATGTATCCACTATGATGACGCTGCTACCCATCATCAATCTTCTATCAAAGAATGGTCTTAGTAATACTTCAAAGGTAGAACACATTCTACACAAAAAGGATTTTATAGCAATTTCAGTATTTTACAAAAAATGGAATTTCTAAGAACAGTTTTTAACTATCAAAAGACATGTTTTTTGATACTTAACTTCCTTTGTTTGCATATATTTATTAAAATATTTATTTTTAAATTTTTTGCATAAACACGGTGTTTATTTTATTTTTTCTAAATATTATAATAAACAATTATAACACTGAATGAACCCTTTGAAGAACACAGATCACCACTATATTTATTTCACTCAGTAGTAATCATCAAAACAAAAAACCGACATCAACCGATTTCTTCAAGATCCTCTCACCAGGCCCCGACTTGGTGCCAGTACCTTTTCACAACTGCACCTATTTTATTGTAAACAGTTAGCAAGCAATCATCAGCATTTTGAATACACAAATATAGACAACTAATAAATTTTAATTGCGGTGAATCCTGTACGAATTCTATTTATTTCAGAGCAATGGACGGTGTCTGAATTTCTAGTAAAATGTATACGTAGTGGCTTGAAAGTTTATTAACTGCTAGAGATTCAGTAACAATGTGGTATCCTCTAACGATGCGATTTCTCTCAACTTCAGAACCGCGTATCGTGCTTTGTGGAATTCATTGTTTCAAGATTTAGCTTGCTTTCATTTTATTACACACGTGTCTGAATCAAGTAACAATAAAATGCCTATTAAGTCTATTTTTCTTGATCTTAGTAAGGCTTTTGATACAGTCGATCATAGTGTGCCCTTGACAAAGCTTGAATTGTATGGCGTCAGAGGCTTAGTACTGGATTGGCTAAAAAGCTAGCTACCAGAAAATAGTGCACAGAAATCTCAAAAGTCAGTCGGGGTAAAATTTTATCCCTTCTTTTACACCGACTTCAAGACATAGGTTCTCAATTTAACTTATTTATTTTGTAATATAAGTCGATATCTCCGAGAATCGTGAACTGATTTTAGTTTTTATCGAGCGAGTGTATATCTATGATGGTCCCGTTGGCACCGAATTGGGATTTGATGATAGCTTCTTAGATAAATCAATTGAAGTCGGTTTTACATTGTTTTAATTGATGATCACTGTAAAGGTGCCTCCAGACCAAACGAGCATTCGCTATTCTATCCCCGCTCTACGAAATCAACGGATTACGTTTTGTGTACCGATCAAATTTCGTAGAGTGGAGGGATAGAATAGCGAATGTTGGTTTGCTCTGAATGCACCTTAATGTAACACTTTAATTGTTCAATCTTCAGACAGTTTTAACTCCCAAGGCAACAATTGAAAAGCGTTTTACGGAAAGTCTACTAACTGTGTAAATTGGATGGTTTTTATGTAATTGACTCTATTATTAACTCAGCGGTATTTTTGCTGTGGAACGATGAATTGACACAAACTACACTTTCTAACCAATTGGTTAAAATGAATGAAAGCGAAATTTCAGGAGTTTTAATAATTATGTAGGTCCGATATGTATTTTTAACAAAGGACTTTAAAAATAAATTATTAAAAATTAATATGTATACCACTTTTGACTGCTGTAACTGTTTTTGTATTATCGTAATTAAAACAATAATTATGAATATTTTATACAGGGTGGTTAGCGAGTAGCCCGACGAACTTGAAAGGTGTATTCCTGACCACATTTTGAGTCTGTAATGTCATTATGAACTTTTCTGGATTCTGCTTAATTTAAGAGATAATGACATGTTTTTTAAAAAACTATTTTCATCATAAGTCACTGTTAAATGCTTGCACGATTAAAATTCTTACACTAATAGTTTTCATCTTGACATACCCACTGACGAAAGTTAGAGAAAATGGAAAAAAAGTATCAGAAAGAAGTTCAACTATAAAAAAATTAAGGTCCCTAAAAAAATCCCTACAATTTATTACTGGCCATGTATAAAAAATTCTAAAATTCACAAAAATCCGAAAATGACACGTCTCAGAATATTTGTTACGTCTTTTGATATCAAAAATGCATTGGTAAAGTCTGTCGGTATTCTTAATCAAGTATTAAAAAATAAAAATTATTTACTTTAAAAGAAATACAAGATTAAAAGCTAAAATTATATGCTTTACGTTAATGATGTTTTTAGAAACAGCCAAAAATACATGCCAAAAATATAATTTTAAAAACGGTTCAAAATGTAGGTGTGTAATTAAGATACATGACATTACCTAATAAGTTTCCATGGTTTACTGTATTAAGGCTGAATGGCCGAGGGGTGCAGGCATCAGCCGCGAAAGCTGAGCACGTGGGTTCGATCCCCACCTCGGACGTAGGAGATTTTAGTCGTATTTTCTTTGATATATGGCACTGGTCCCACCGCGAGCTACTAAACTATGAACTATCGGCTATAAACACGAACAAAAGATACGCACTCTTGTGTAAATAAAAGAGACACGGCGATACTCGCCCGGCGGTGATAGCTGATAGCTGGGCGAGTATAGCCGTGTCTCTTATATTTACACGCGAGTGCGTATCTTTTGTTCGTGTAAATATAGCTGATAGTTCATAGTTTAGTAGCTCGCGGCGAGACCAGTGCCTATGACATCCAATATTTATAATTTCCATGGTTTACATAATTTTAGGGTTCTGTGCCCAAAGGGTAAAACAGGACTTTATTACTGAGGCTCCGTTGTCTATGTGTCTGCCATAGATTGGCACTAAGCTGTACATATCGTCCATTAAATACAAAAGCGACACAACTCAAAAACCGTGAAAAATGATTTTATTGCAAAAACGACATTATAAGCACTAATATTTTACGTGACACTAAGACACCCGTCGATTTGACGTTAGAAAGTATCAAAATTATGCAGGTGCCCTTTTTGCACTATCACTCTTTCGAGACTAACTTCAGTGCTAAACTGCCATTTTGTCAGTTGCGACTCGACCGTCGACCAAAACGCACGACATTTTTGTGAAAAAGTGTCATGAAACGAAAAAATAAGTGATTACGTTAAAAAATATGCAAGCAAAAGTGCCATATTTGTAGATGTGGCCGTTTTGAAAAAAAAAAAAAAAAGTAAATATTATGTTTCTTTATATAAAAAGGAGTCACAAAACGGAATGTGGCAGCTTTAATTTTAAAACATCCTATTAAATTTGATTTGTTATTCATCAAAACTGACGTATTAGGATTTGCAACCTTTTTGAATTAAAAATATATTCGAATGCATCAATCACAGGAGCCATATTTATACATGGTGCTGTTTTGAATAAAGTAAATATGTATGGTTTAGATTTCTTTATAAACAAAGGAGCCGCAATACGGAATGTGGCAGTTAGGATTCTAAAATGTACACTTCATAGTACGTTTCAAAAAACATTGTTGCATTTACAACCGTTTTTAATTCAGTATAATATAAAAATCCATATATGTACCAGATTTAATAATTGTATATCTTTTGCATGAAATCTTAAAAAATACAATACATCTTATAAAAACAGTAATTGTAAAACGTGGTACGTTGTATTGTGTTCGTTTTACTTAAAAGTATTATTAGAGATTGTGTGGAAGATGACTGTGAATTTTGTGTACCTATAATTGCGACTACGAAGAAACAATAATGGCATGAACTTTGGATTATTAAGTATTTGTCATACTTTTCTATTATATTATTTGTATACAATACAAGTAAAACAAACATAGATCTAACCCCGTTGTATGTTTTAACAAATCTAAAAACTTATATTAGTAGGCAGTATTTATTTTTTCACTTTTGGCAATGCCAACATAGGGATGATGACTGTATTTAAAATACGTTATTAGACATTATGCACGGCATCATACACGAATAAATTATTACTAAAATATAGACTGCAGTCGTTATTGTACAGAACTTTTATTTAATATAAGTGTAGTATACAAACGTGACGTCACTTTTGTGTATTTCACGTAAATCTTTCAAAAATCGAAAAAAGATGTTGATTTTACTTGACAGTCATCATGCCTATTGCTTCACTACAACACAAGTACTAGCGCTAAACTGTCATGTCGTCTAGAAAAAAAAATGTTACATTATTACTAATCATAAGTAGATTTTTAGGAAAGACTTATTATCTCTGCAATTAAATATTGAAAGAAATACTGTTGTATAGGCAAAAATTAAGTTCTTGCATCAATTCTAACGAAAAAACTAGTAAACCGTCAAAACATATCAATTTGGATCATTTAGTATGGGATCATAGTAACCACTCCACAAATACAATACACATAGAAAAAACAAATAACTAAAGATGTACTTAACCGATCTTTGTTATTTACGTGCTTTTAGGTGGGCTATTTCCGGTTTATAGTAAAAATAAGTGGTATCAAAGTAAATTCCATTCTCAACAATATAACTTTGATCGCGTTGTATTTATTTTATATTTATTAACTAAAGGTACCACATTTTTTTATATAGCAGGTTGATTCTTGAAGAAAACCGATACTTATATCTGAATTTTAAACTAGTACGTCCGTTAAATTCATCAAAATATGCAACCAAAGTTAAAATTAGTCAAAGTAACCCCGGTTTACGGTACCTATAAACATGTTCTGACAATATGTAAGTAAAGAAACAGTAAGAAAAAGTTTTGTCTGGTTCAGTTTTGTTAAAAAACAGTATTTCTATGTTTAAGACATGATTTTATGTATGATTTAAATGAAATAACTGCTATATTTTTTGTATTTGTGGCCTTTGATGGAAAAAAAAAATCAGTGTTAATGTTATTTTTTTATGCAAAACGGACGTATACGCTCATAAAAGCTTGCACAGCACATATTACTTTCTAATAATCAAACACATCAAAAGAGGGTTAAAATGCCTATAAATTGATATATAACACATATAATATTAACACTGTAAAAAAAAATTGTGAACAAAAAACGAATACAAAATCTTTAAACAGCTCTCCTGTAAAAAGTAAATTTTTGACTTGTGTCGCTTTTGTATTTAATGGACGATATATCTCGTAAACGGTGATAGACAGTTGAAATTTTCACATATGCTGTATTCCTGCTGCTATAACAACAAATTTTTACCCCCTTATTCATAAACGTCTGCTAACTTAACAAGCCGCTAATAATTGTTTGTCCCTTTCGGTCTTAACAATGTGTCCATAAGAGCAAAAGGGACACACAATTATTAGCGGATTGTTAAGTTAGCACACGTTTATGAATAAGGGAGTAAGTCTTTACAACAAATGCGATAATGGTACGGAACCCTTCGTATGCGAGTCCGACTCGCTCTTGGCCAGGTTTTTCAAGTTTTCATCACCCAAAATGGAACAGTACTTTTTTCTGGTTGGTCTCTGGTGATACGTAATAAAATTGCAAGCATCAAATAAAAAGATTTAAGTGACCGGTGAAAAACCCTGTATATTATTCATTTATAAAATGACAATTAAATTGCTATCGAGAACTTTGCCACTTACCACGTTTTAATTGTTTACCGTCAGTTTAGTTCAACTAGGATAGTCTAGAATTAATTTGCAGTCCAGACTGTATAACTATGGCTAACTTTAACTATTAATTAATTTCTAGCGTTCAATTATATCTAGAGTATCTAGAATTATCTAGGCTTTGTAAAGTTTAAGAAGCTGGTCTATTAATAAATATTTAAAAGCAAATAAAATGTAATATGTATGTCTGCCGTGTGGCGACGGTACCAAGAATACATTTGTCACCACCCCAACTCTTCCCACGGGTGTCGTAAGAGTCGACTAAAGGTGCATGCAGACAGGCCTATGTTCAGCAGTGGACGTCTTTCGGCTGATATGATGATGATAATGATGATGTCTCCCTCTCAGCAAAAAAAATTGTGCCCAACAGGGTTATACAGGATGGTAATGTCTTTGTATCTTATACTCTGTAACACCTTGTAAACCACATTGTAAATTTAATGGAATAAATATTGAGTATTGAGTATATTTTTACAATAGTTATCACGTTTACCTTTGCAGACGCCAATTGATCAAACTCATGCAGGAAAGGACAGGTGGAGATTGCATTGAAATTGCAATCTCGAGCATGTTATTCGAATCCCTGGCGGCATCGGCATGACTTGTTGAAGCAGATAAATCATGCTTCAAATATCAGTTGGAAGGTAATCTGCTGTTGGGTGAATATTTGACCGTTTCAACCGTCTAATTTTGGTGGCATCATTTTTACCGAAGTTTATAAACGTCTCAATGTTATCATCATATCAGCCGAAAGAGGTCCACTGCTGAACATAGGCCTCCCCCAAAGATTGCCACAATGACCGGTCCTGCGCCACCCGCATCCAGCGGACTCCTGCGACCTTCACCAGGTCATCAGTCCCCCTTGTGGGGGGCCTACCCACGCTGCGCCTTCCGGTACGTGGCCGCCACTCAATGTTATACTTCGTCGTCTTTTGTATAAGGTATATATACCGTGCCTCCTTCAAATGACAAAGAAGCACATTTTAATAGAAACTTTGGCAAAAATGATGCCACCAAAATTACGCGGTTGAAACGCTCAGATATTCACCCTTTTAGGATTGTTATGTACAGTCGCAATCAGATATATTGGAGCTGCCACGGTGGTCAAAAATATCTGAACACGAACTACATATAATGTTGTGACAAAAGAGGTCGACACCTTGGCCGTGTGGACTAAAATAGGCTGATTATAATTAAAATCGAATCGCTAAACTGAAGTGGCAGTGGGCGAAGAACATTTCACGTAGAACCTATGACCATTGAGGTGAAAAGGTTTTCGAGTGGCAGCTATCTACCGGAAGGCGCAGCGTGGGTAGACCGGACAAGGTAGACTGATGACTTGGTGATGGTTGCAGGAGTTCGCCGGATGCGGGTGACGCAGGATTGGTCATTGTCGCAACCTTTAAAGGAGGCCTATGCTCAGCAGTGGACGTCTTTCGGCTGATATGGTGACAATTTAACCTACCCATTAAGCTCCAATGCAGCTTTCTATACATATTATTTGATAGTTATAAGTATGTATAAAAGAGCCTATTTTTAGTCCAGAATATTCAAGAAAGTTCCAGTACTCTGTAGACGTATAAGGAGGCAATTTCGAGCCGATAGGTGACTCAGCGATAAAAGTTAAGATTGTTTCTGGGGAAGCGTTATCAAGGCGCTGTAAGGCTGTTTATACACGTACGAATTGATTTATTCCCAATCTTACCTTGTCATAGGTGTGGTCCCGTTTTATCTATTTATCGTGCTATTCGTCTTTTTCGCACTTGCATACCTGTTAGAGCGTGACGGCGATGACGACAAACCTTTAGACGCGGTACCATCATAAGCCTACAGGAAATATTCACGACCAGTCATTGTGGCAATCTTCGAGGGACGCCTATCAGCAGAAATCTTTCGGCTGATATGATGATGATGACGAGTAGTAACAGTAGAAATGTTATTGTTTGGTGGCCCTCGTAGCTGAGTTGGTAGTGAATCGTCTGCAAAGCTAAAGGCCTCGGATTCAATCCCATAAACTCATTTTTTTTATGCTTCATCATCATCACACATCATCAGCCTATGTCAGTCCACTGCAGGACTGCCTCTCCAATTAACTATGCGTATAGACGCATGAAAAACATAATAGAAGGAAGGACTGAAGGAAAGCGAGGAAGAGGGAGACCTAGAAGAATTTACATGAAAAAAATAAAAGAGAAAGTAGACGTGGTGTCGTACAAGGAAGTCAAGGAGGCGGCTTTGGACAGAGTTAGCTGGAGACAGCTACATCAGTTACGCCGACAAGGGTTTGACTCTTGAATTTTATTTATAATGATGATAGACGCATTGGACTAATGCCCATAATCGCCACGCTGCGCAATCGGGTTGGTAATCGCTTTAATGTGTCCACTACGATGGCGCTGCTGCCCGTCATCAATCTTCTATTAAGGAATGGTCAGTGACACTTCAATCCCTTAGTCGAATAAAAATATATCTGCGAACGTGTTTCACGATATGTGTCAAATACGTCAAATTTTGCTGGTGGTAGGACCTCGCGCACCGTCCGGATAGCTACCACCGGATTACCCGTTAACCTGCCGCTAAAACTGTGTTTGCACTGCTGTTTTGGTATGGGGGTATAGCCGGTGTAATTACTGGCATAGATAGAGGCAATCTATCTAAATCCTCAGGGTACGTAGCGCATAGGCGATTTTTTGATCACTATGTCCATGGGCCTCAGGTCCTGCTTTCCATCAGGTGGGCTGAGAACTCAGTTGTCTACCTTCGTCACATAAAAAAATGCTAAGGAAGTCAGGTATATTTATTTACATTTTTATTGTTAGATTTTATTGACGATTTGCTTGCCATCTTATTGGTAAATAAAAACAATTGGAAAACTATATTATCAATGATTTATCATTGATATAAACTCTTTCGTGGTGTAGATAGGAACACCCTTTACTCAAAGTTGGTAATGCTATGAGAACAAGTTTAATACGTGCGAGATAACTTCGGCTGTTTCTGTTCCGAAGTAGACCTACGAAAATAACAATTTGATTTGTTATTGATATGATATTATGTATATATAACAGATTCAATCCAAATTACAACTCTTTATTACCTCAAATTAAGGTTAATTGAACACTACTCTGTATATAAATTTAAATGTCATATACAAAAGAAAAACATCCGAAGTTTACCTGGAGGTGGGATCCCACCTCCAGCGTTGGTAGGTATTTGTTCTTTATTATTACTCGTATGCCATTTAACATTTAAATCCATACATCAAGTCAACATTAAATTTTAAGATGTAGAATATGTCCCAGGCATCCCAAAAGTGGTCATTAGCTTCTACCCCCAATAAGTTGATATTATTGCCCAAGTTTGGTTCCCATTTGATGTTAAAGCTATTGCATTTGATACGAAGTTGGTAAGGGGTTATTATGTCATCGAAGTTCTAAATGTTAGGTTTAGTATCACGGAAGGTCGTCTGGTGTAATTGGAAGCACGTTGGACCGGCAATTCAGAGGAAGCGGGTTCCAATCCCGTGACAACCGGAGTCTTTCGCAGTAGGTTTTTTCTATGGCAAGCACATCTGTTACGACACTGTGAGATTAAGTATAATATATTATATTGATTTAAACTTTGAGTATCACTCATATTTCAACAACAAAGAGACTAAAGCTGCGTTTTACTAAACTTTTATTCGAAAAATACCACTTACTCTTAGATACTAGTGTCAAATTGAGGTAGACTCGGCTAAGCTCGGATCTAATGTAAGATCGGATGACCGCAATAACTACTAAAATAGTAGTATTTTTTCCTCACTGGCAATTTTATGCATGACGCCATTTCAATCCGCCCCTCTCGCAAGTATGCAGCAACCGCTCAGCCGCATCAGTCGTGACGTCGTGAGCTACGAACGTTTTAAAAAAAAGTGATCTTTTTCGAGAGTCTTTGGAGATCCGATCTTTAACAGGAAGCTATGCCCTTCTTCTCTTTACTTTCGAATTGAAATTAGATACTAGTCCGATCTTAAGCCAAAAAGAATTACGGTTGGATGTCTTGAAAACAAAACATAGTGCAAGTTCGAGTGTCGATTACTCCTAAGCTATTCGGTTGAGCGGCATCAAGTAAACTTATATTGAGCTTTGAGCTTGTTTATCATTATCACGTACATCACACATCTGCAAAAAAAATTTAATCATCATCATCATCATAATCATGATGTAAAACTTAGTGCTTAGTTAGTTAGTGAGAATAAATTTATGATTTTCTGTGTGACATCCTTTCAACTCACCGAAAAATAGTCCGGTCCTACCCGAGTGTACCTTACTATGGAGTTTTGACATTACTGTCCGTAAAAGTTTGATAAAATACAGCCTTCGCGTAAACTTACGTTTAATTTTACCCTGTTGTTACATCCGTGAACACAGGCAGACTGGCGAGACAATGTATCTGTGTTAGGGAGTTTTGATCATATTTAAAAAAAAAAATGACTCATTACATGACGCACTATCGATATCCGTTTGAAATTTTCTAATACCTATCTCTTCTATACCGTGGGCTATTATAACCTAAAAGATTTTATGTAAAAACAAACAAAAAATATTATTATTGGTGATTTTTAAAGACAAAGTTAATGTTATTCATAAAACTGGCACTGAAAATGAGTGTTAACGTTTTTTTTTAACAAACCTTACTTTCTGACATCTATTAATGAGGTTAGAGTGAGACACGAATCTTCTCCAAAATAGCACCAACGTCGTTAAAAAGACCTTTTAACGACGGAGTAACAATTAGAATATATTATGTTTTTTTCATTGGTAATAACTCTGAAACTAGACTATATCCAGAAAAGTTTATATGACATTATAGTTTCAAAATGTGGTCAGGATTACACTGTTAAAATCCGTCGGGTTTAAACAGTCCACGGTGTATGTACAAAGCCAAAGTACAAAACCTGTATAAATATCTAATTAACTCAGACAAATAGCTATTGTATTTTAAAGACAAACGGGTCTTAATCGCGTAAACTTACGTTTAATTATATCCTGACGTTTCGGGCATGACGTTACACCCGTGGTCGCAGGCAGACTGGCGAGAGAATGTATCAACACCTTCGAGCTGCGCGGGTTTTTCGAACTACCCGCACTTGATCTTGATTATTCACTTCTAGGCTAGGGTTGTCACTAGGTCTACACACAACACTCACAACATCCAAAGGCTTTAAAATGGATGTTTCACCACGCTTACGTTTGTAAATCACGGGATTCCACGCGGACGAGATTCCTTGCCCCTCATTTTGATTAAAATTCCGATGTTTCTTAATTTCTATAGCTTCACGTACTTTTCGGCTATGATGTATACGCTCGGTTGAGAGGACTTTCGGGTTATGGAGCTCAATCCAGTGGTTAGGTCCGGACTCCAACAAATGCTCGGCCACAGCAGACTTATTAGTTTGACGCTTTTTAACAGCCGTGATATGTTCCTTGACCCTTTCCGCTATGGTGCGTTTGGTTTCCCCAATATAGGAACTACCACAGCTACAATCAATCTTATAAACGCCCGGTGTGTGATAAGGTAAAACATCCTTAGGCGACCTTAGATGCCCTGCCACCTTTGATAACGGCATATAAACGGTAGGTATGGAATACTTATTCAAAAGCGTACCTATTTTGTCCGTTACACCCCTGACATAAGGCAAAAATGCTGGTCGCCTCGCAACATCTGGATGTTTCCTCCTCGGTGTTCGTCTGGGTTGCCGTCTGTTCATTATGTAACCATTTCTCTTCAGAACCTCCTGAACGTGCGATAACTCAATTTCCAGAAATTCAGGGTCACATAGGTCATGTGCTCTGTTCTTTAGAGAATTAACCACAGACTGAAGCTGCCGGGGGTGGTGGTGAGACAGAGCGTTCAAATACCTGTCTGTGTGTGTGGGCTTCCTATAGACAGTGTGCGACAAAGAACCATCATCTCGACCTATCACCTTCACGTCCAGAAAAGGCAAACTACGCTCCGAT
Source organism: Thaumatotibia leucotreta (assembly GCA_025490895.1). Classification (NCBI taxonomy): domain Eukaryota; kingdom Metazoa; phylum Arthropoda; class Insecta; order Lepidoptera; family Tortricidae; genus Thaumatotibia; species Thaumatotibia leucotreta. Next base: position 26,825 of record JALPQI010011999.1, read on the forward strand.
TCCAATTCATATGTGAATTTGACTTTAGTATGAATGGAATTGAGATACTGGAGTAATTGCTCAACTTCATGCTTGCCACCTCTCATAACGCAGAAGACATCATCGACATACCGCTTCCATAATTTCACTGCCCATGGTTGCAGATCTATGCTGGACTCGAAATGCTCCATCCAGATATTTGCTAAAACCGGTGCCACAGGGCTACCCATAGCAACTCCGTCGATCTGGAGATAATGCCCCCCTCGATATAAAAAGTAGCTCCCTTCTAAACAATTCCGGAGCAAAACCATGACAGAACTCACTATCTCATTGTCAGCAAGCCTCTTTCGAACTACCTCTAGACACTCTTTAACCGGAACATTGGTGAAAAGTGACTCAACATCGAAACTCACCATTAAGTCTCCTGGTTCCAACGTTATGTCCTTAAGAATGTCTATAAAGTGACGGGAATCCTTCACGAAAGACGACGTGTTTCCCACAAGCGGCTGCAACACCGATGCAACATGCTTTGCCAGATCATAGGTAGGTGAGGCGATTTGACTTACGATTGGTCGCAAAGGCACGTTTGGTTTGTGTACTTTCGGTAACCCGTACAATTTCGGTGGTTGCACTGTTTTAGGCTTGTACAAGTGGTTAAAGACGTCTTCTTGAAATAACACCTCATAGTCCCTGATGACAGCCCTAATCCGACGCGTAACTCTGGCAGTGGGATCATATGAGACAGACTTATAGACGCTAGTGTCACTCAATAAATCCCGAATCTTAGCGTCATAGTCTATCGAGTCCATGACCACAGTGGCGTTCCCTTTGTCAGCCTTCAGAACCAGTATATTCTCATTCGCTTTCAAGTTCCTCAGGGCTGATCGCTCATCTGCAGTAACATTACTCTTCGGTAGTGTAGCCTTTCGCAAAATAATCGCAACATTCTAAGTGCTGCAAGTATCCGCCTATTAAAACAGCAAATAAGGAATCATTTCGCGGACTTGGACAGAGTGCAGTGCGAGTTATACGGGTTGCATAGTGCGTGTAGTGCAGTGTTATCACGTAGTGATTTTGATTTGTGGGATCGGATTACCTTCGAACAAGCGGAACGTATTTTTTATTATAGAAATGAGGTACATGACAAAAAATACGAAAAGTTGCTGTATCGATATGGAAATAACGAGACTGCGGGTGGAAATCGTCGTGATAAAGTCACCTCCACGGTGATTAATTTATCGACCACTGTCATTGAAAAAGCGACCGTCAGTATACTGGAAAAAGGGTTGAATTTCGCTTTGACACCCAAGCGGATTCCATATGAGACCACGATCTGTAGTGTTGAGGAGGCAATAATGCGTAACAGGGTTCCGTCTAGCGATGCCGAGGTTCTTAGACAGGATGTTGCGATTATTTTGCGAAAGGCTACACTACCGAAGAGTAATGTTACTGCAGATGAGCGATCAGCCCTGAGGAACTTGAAAGCGAATGAGAATATACTGGTTCTGAAGGCTGACAAAGGGAACGCCACTGTGGTCATGGACTCGATAGACTATGACGCTAAGATTCGGGATTTATTGAGTGACACTAGCGTCTATAAGTCTGTCTCATATGATCCCACTGCCAGAGTTACGCGTCGGATTAGGGCTGTCATCAGGGACTATGAGGTGTTATTTCAAGAAGACGTCTTTAACCACTTGTACAAGCCTAAAACAGTGCAACCACCGAAATTGTACGGGTTACCGAAAGTACACAAACCAAACGTGCCTTTGCGACCAATCGTAAGTCAAATCGCCTCACCTACCTATGATCTGGCAAAGCATGTTGCATCGGTGTTGCAGCCGCTTGTGGGAAACACGTCGTCTTTCGTGAAGGATTCCCGTCACTTTATAGACATTCTTAAGGACATAACGTTGGAACCAGGAGACTTAATGGTGAGTTTCGATGTTGAGTCACTTTTCACCAATGTTCCGGTTAAAGAGTGTCTTGAGGTAGTTCGAAAGAGGCTTGCTGACAATGAGATAGTGAGTTCTGTCATGGTTTTGCTCCGGAATTGTTTAGAAGGGAGCTACTTTTTATATCGAGGGGGGCATTATCTCCAGATCGACGGAGTTGCTATGGGTAGCCCTGTGGCACCGGTTTTAGCAAATATCTGGATGGAGCATTTCGAGTCCAGCATAGATCTGCAACCATGGGCAGTGAAATTATGGAAGCGGTATGTCGATGATGTCTTCTGCGTTATGAGAGGTGGCAAGCATGAAGTTGAGCAATTACTCCAGTATCTCAATTCCATTCATACTAAAGTCAAATTCACATATGAATCATAATCATAATCATAATCATAATCATAAATTTATTTCCAAGAATATGGTAATACAATTTTGGTGACAATATTTACAAAGGAACAACATATTCTGCCAGCATTGGCGTAGAAATATTATGTCAGACATAATTAACAAAATTCAATGAATTATATAAATTACAAAACATGACATGCGAATATAAATAATAAATGTTAGTATATACAAGTAATAGTAGACAAGTCAAACAATTAGTCAAAACAATTGCAAATAAAATAATAATGAATAGTAGATAGGTCCCTAAAATTAATGTCAATCATCAATATAATTCAAATATTCTTTTAAGTCATAAAAACATTTCTCTAGAAGCCAATTAGTTAATTTCCTTTTAAACAGTGACACAGGCATTCTTTTAAACTCAGACGGCAACTTATTATATATTTTTATACACATACAAAACACATTTCTCCGACAAAGTTCCAAGCGGAACCTAGGGCAATACAGTTTATGTTTATATCTTGTCGGTCGTTGCGAAATATCGGTCTGCAATTTAAATAAGTCTAAATTTAGTCTTACAAACAAGCATACTTCTTTAATGTACATACAAGCAATAGGTAGTATTTTTAACAATTTGCATAGTGGTTTGCAGGGTTCCCACCGTGATACTCCGCAAATGGCCCTAATACATTTTTTTTGGGCTATAAAAACATCTTCAAGATCGACCGAATTTCCCCAAATAATTAGCCCGTAGCTGAGAATAGAGTGTACATATCCATAATATGCAGTCATGGCTGCTTTTTGGGAAACAGTTTGTCGCAAGCATCTAATTGCATATACAAATCGGTCTATTTTGTCACATAAATGACTAATGTGTAACTTCCAGTTTAGATATATATCCATTGTTATACCCAAAAAAACAGTATCTTCCGCTTCCTCGATTTTATCATTCTCAAATGTAACGTTTAATGTCTTAATATTAGCTTTGTATGTTCTAAATTGTAAAATTTTCGTCTTGTCTATGTTAATCTTAAGGCTATTATTTAACAACCACTTATTTAATTCAACCAACGCTACGTTAATTTTGTTCTGTAAAGAAAGTAACGAGTCAGCCTCGATAATTATTGTTGTATCGTCTGCAAACAGTATGAATTTATCGTTAGTTACATTAGGCAAATCGTTGATATAAAGCAGAAAGAGTAGCGGGCCAAGAATACTTCCTTGCGGAACTCCATTATTGTTTACTCTGTAAGAAGAAGTATAGGTTTTTTTTAATGGGTTCCGTTGGTTTTGCTCAACATTGGATATTTCAACACACTGCTCACGATTTTCGAGATAACTTTTGAACCAAGAGTACGCTTTTCTGCGCTGAATTGGAATCGGAGCGTAGTTTGCCTTTTCTGGACGTGAAGGTGATAGGTCGAGATGATGGTTCTTTGTCGCACACTGTCTATAGGAAGCCCACACACACAGACAGGTATTTGAACGCTCTGTCTCACCACCACCCCCGGCAGCTTCAGTCTGTGGTTAATTCTCTAAAGAACAGAGCACATGACCTTTGTGACCCTGAATTTCTGGAAATTGAGTTATCGCACGTTCAGGAGGTTCTGAAGAGAAATGGTTACATAATGAACAGACGGCAACCCAGACGAACACCGAGGAGGAAACATCCAGATGTTGCGAGGCGACCAGCATTTTTGCCTTATGTCAGGGGTGTAACGGACAAAATAGGTACGCTTTTGAATAAGTATTCCATACCTACCGTTTATATGCCGTTATCAAAGGTGGCAGGGCATCTAAGGTCGCCTAAGGATGTTTTACCTTATCACACACCGGGCGTTTATAAGATTGATTGTAGCTGTGGTAGTTCCTATATTGGGGAAACCAAACGCACCATAGCGGAAAGGGTCAAGGAACATATCACGGCTGTTAAAAAGCGTCAAACTAATAAGTCTGCTGTGGCCGAGCATTTGTTGGAGTCCGGACCTAACCACTGGATTGAGCTCCATAACCCGAAAGTCCTCTCAACCGAGCGTATACATCATAGCCGAAAAGTACGTGAAGCTATAGAAATTAAGAAACATCGGAATTTTAATCAAAATGAGGGGCAAGGAATCTCGTCCGCGTGGAATCCCGTGATTTACAAATGTAAGCGTGGTGAAACATCCATTTTAAAGCCTTTGGATGTTGTGAGTGTTGTGTGTAGACCTAGTGACAACCCTAGCCTAGAAGTGAATAATCAAGATCAAGTGCGGGTAGTTCGAAAAACCCGCGCAGCTCGAAGGTGTTGATACATTCTCTCGCCAGTCTGCCTGCGACCACGGGTGTAACGTCATGCCCGAAACGTCAGGATATAATTAAACGTAAGTTTACGCGATTAAGACCCGTTTGTCTTTAAAATATGAGTGATAATCGTGAAAGTTTAAATCAATAAATAGCTATTGTCTTTGAATGCGTTTGTAACTGGCTGCAGTTCATACTCTCATAATTATTTCGCATCAAGAAAAAATAATAAAACAGTCCAGATTTGAGCTTTATTACCTGACGCATAAGACTCATAAAATTTAAGTGTACTGTCCAACTAGGTCGGATTTATAGAGCGGAAATGACATCTGCCGAAAGCTGACTATTACAGAAAAAACCAACACAACTAGGACCTTCACATTCGTTAGCTTTGTACGCGGTTGGAGGTCTAATTATACTAGTTGTCATTTATGTGGCTATGAAACTAACAATGTTTGGACGTAAAGTATAGCGGGTATAATCGTTTGATTCCCTTTTCAGCTAAAGTTGGGCAATTAGGAGCATTATCTGTTTGTGCTTATCAACCGACTTCGAAAAAGGAGGAGGCTCTCAATTTGACTACCTATTGTTATATAATGTTTATATAATTATGTTGTAATATTAGGTACTCGATATCTACGAGAATTGTGAACCGATTTTCAATTTTATTTTAAGTGAAGGGGTAAAATTGAGATGGTTCCTGACACCTAATCGGGGTCTGAGGATAAGATCTTGGAGAAAGTGGTTGAAGTCCCAAAATTGCCGCATATTATCCGGATTTCCTTTGTTACTGCAATGTAAAGTGTATTGAAAATGGTAACAAAATAGGAAAAAACCACGAGACATTTTTCTTCCCATTGAGATCGAAAGAGCTCGTGATTCGGAGTAGAAATAACACAATTTTTTATCCGATGTTTTCAATTAATTCACAGTTATAAGAACTGCGTTATTCTATAAGGTCCTAATTTATTAGATGCAGATATTTTTACAGCTGATAGTACTCGGTCTCTGGAGTATATTAAAAGAAACATTATAGCTTTTACGATGTTTTTTTGGAGAAAACGGAAAAACAAATTTCCTACGTAAAGACACCCTGTTTATGTGATTATTAAATGAAAACTCTTTGAACTGATTCTCGTACTTCTGCTACGTACCACTTAACTAGAACTGGCCACTTAACGTCGATAAATGAAATACTTGATTGTCAATGTCATGTTATTTTCCGTTGGATTGTGTCGTTTGATGACATGACAGACAGTGTTATTGTGACATGTGATAATGTACATGATGATTTTTTTTAGACGAAATTATAATTATTTTTTTTGTTAGGAAAATGAAATCAAAAAAGTTACATGAAAAGATTTCTCAATTTATATTTAAAGTTAATTATTTTAATGTAAAGTATCATGTGTTAAAATATCTGCAACTAATAAATTAGGACCTTATATAAATATCTTCTTATTTACATTTGGAAGTCATTGGTATGATTCTTTTAAACTCTAAGTGGGGCTGTTTATCAGACTATGAAAATGTATACATTTTGAGTAGGCTCTCAAAATATAAATATATGTTGTAGTTCAATTAGATAATCGTTCTCAGTATTTGACCTAAGACTCCTATAAAGCTGAACTTCTCAACTCTTTGACTCCCTAATCGAGCAATTACTTAGCCTAACTTTACATTACTTAGAGTAACTTAATCAGCCCTGCAGCGGCCGTCCCATGACTTTGCAAGTATCGGTAACGTTACGTGTGTGCCGTGTGGTGACGGCAGTAAGAATGCATTTGTCACCACCCCAACTCCTCCTGCGGATGTCGTAAGAGTCGACTAAGGGATTGAAGTGTCACTGACCATTCTACATACAAGATGGATGATGGGCAGCAGCGTCATCATAGTGGACACATTACTGCGATAGTCAATCCGCTTGCCCAGCGTGGCGATTATGGGCATTTACCTCCTAATGTGTCTATACGCATAGTTGATAGGAGAGGCCTACGTCCAGCAGTGGACTAACATATGCTGATGATGATGATCGGTAACGTTAGGTTTTTCTCGATACATTAAGCAGACCATCGTTTTCGCTCGATCTTTAAATCTTCAAGAAGAGAGCGTATTACCATCTTATCCCCTCTTGTGTTGCAAATATTTTTCCTCATCACTGATCAGTGCTTAGACATCCGGAGGGGGTAAGGGTGCGGCTCCACTGACGCGGAGCGGAGCGATTCAAATTCGAATTCGAAACACTGTGATGCGGTCTCATTGGCCGAGCTCCCACAGCTCCGCTCCGCTCCGCGTCAGTAAAGCCGCACCCTTAAGGTCGGCAACGCACTTGTAATACCGCGGGTGTTGCGGGTGTCCATGGGCGACGGTGATCGTTTACCATCTGGCGATACGTCTGCTCGCTTGCCTATTCCATAAAAAAAATGTATAAGTCAAAGTCGAAGTCAAACTATTCTTTATTCAAGTAAGCTTATAAATAAGCAATTTTGAATCGTTTGACACAATATCAAGAGAAAGAAAATCTACTACCGGTTCTAACCCAACACCACTGTTGTCCTGAGAAGAACCATTAACTATCAGTGTGAGAGCGATATAATGCTTTACGCAACATATCCTTTACTTTCCAACTACTGCTACTGTTGATTTGGTACAAAAAAGAGTAAGTTTAAGTACTCTTACGTACTGAAAGTAATTTATTCAATTTCATTCAATTCAATTTCTATACTTCACACATATAAGCTTACAGTAATAACCAACACACTTACACGGTAAATTAGATATGCTTCTAAATTCATTTTAATTGCAATGGATTTTGGATGGACATTTATGGATTACCACTTATCGAATGCCGTGTGGTAACGGGGTGGTAACAAATTTTGTCACCACCCCAACTCCTCCTGTGGGTGTCGTAAGAGTCGACTAAGGGATTGAAATGTCACTGATTATTTGATAAAAGATTGATGATGGGCAGCAGCGTCATCATAGTGGACACATTACTGCGATCGCCAATCAGCTTGCCAAGCGTGGCGATTATGGGAATTTACCTTCTATATAAAGCGTCTATACGCATAGTTAATAGGAGAGGCCTACGTCCAGTCCACTATCATAGGCTGATGATGTATGTATGTAGGTACTTACTTCTATACTGCCCCCGTAAGCATTAACACAGTACCTAACTATGTAGTTTTAAAATGTTAATTAATACCAATACATAATTTGCAGTTGAATAAAGTAAACAATGGATTGACACTTTAAAACTAGTTACTGCGTTTATGCTAACAGTATTATATAACCCAAAATTAGCTATTTTTTTTCACAGGTTAAAGTTATATTTTTATCCGGTAGCTGTCGTCTTAAATCGTTGCGTTAAGGAATTTTGGTAAGAGAACTTCAAAACTAAGTGCACAACTCACTATGTAAGCACCTTTTTAATGGAACAAAGGCCTATCTGTAAATATCCCACATTCAGATAGGACGTTGTGTTACCAAGATAGCTTACATAGTAATGAGATAGAGGGTGTTAACACATGTATTATGAAGGGTTCATTTAGTGTAACTAAGTTTAGGCATTATACTGGTTTACTTAGTGAAACAAATGGTTTCAGTCTAGTGTCTGTGTTAAATGGGTTTACAGTTAAGTTAACCGATTTGTTAAAAAGGATTAGGCTTTCTAGTACAGTGACCAAAGGCCCTACTATTGTACATTGTGTATTAAGGGCGGTAAATAAGAAATTGTCATTCATAAATCATAATTCTTGTACCGGCCGTGGCACACACAATGTTTTTCATCACATTTGTGAGGCAGAACAAGTACCTAAATAAAACAATATATTTACACAAAACTATACTCTAAAATGGTCTAAATGATTTCTCAAAAACAGGGATGAATTAAATTTATCATTTTTATAACAGAAATCTCGGCGCGGCGCGCGCCGCTACCCGCCTGCGTGCGAGCGCCGCGCTAGTGCGACGTAATGTTGTATTAAAATCCTTGATTGTCCTAGGGCGTAATGACGCATCTACGGCACGCATCGTCGCAGCGCATTGATGCACTTACCGAACAGGTGTGATGAAAAAATAAAATCTAAAATGATGCTAAGTGGCAGAGACCAAAAGAGATGCTGGATAAAACCAACTTGATTATATTGACCGGAATTATCAGTGGACACTACATCCTCAACAGGCATCTTAAGGTGATGGGAATAAGCAACGAAGCGCAGCAGCCTGTCCACATTGCAGAAGAGACCAAACTAGCCAGCATGTCCTTGCTGAATGCGTCGTGTACGCAGCAGCGGGATATGACGTGTTTGGCAGGGATAGGCTGGAGGAGAAGGAACTCAGGGAGGTCGACCTTCGAGACGTCCTGCGGTTCTGCAAGAAAATTGGAAGGCCAGAGGGAAGTAGTGGGGGAACCTTATTTTTTTTAAATGACTTATTCAATGATACCACTAAGTATAGGATTACAGTATCTATTATTCTATCATTTTGTGGGCATACCTATACCCATACCTACCACAATTATATTCATCATCATCATCATCATCATCATCATCATCATCATCATCATCATCATCATCATCATGTCAGCCGAAAGACGTCCACTGCTGAGCATAGGCCTCCCACAAAGATTGCCACAATGACCGGTCCTGTGCCACCCGCATCCAGCGGACTCCTGCGACCTTCACCAGTTCATCAGTCCACCTTGTGGGGGGCCTACCCACGCTGCGCCTTCCGGTACGTGGCCGCCACTCGAGAAACTTCCCGCCCCAACGGTCATCGGTTCTACGCGCAATGTGCCCCGCCCACTGCCACTTCAGTTTAGCGATTTGGAGAGCTACTTCGGTTACTTTGGTTCTACTGCGGATGGTCTTATTTTTAATCCGATTTCGCAGAGAGACTCCTAGCATAGCCCTCTCCATTGCCCTTTGGGTGACTTTGAGCCTTCTTATGAGGCCCATTGTGAGCGACCACGTTTCAGTCCCGTATGTCATCACTGGCAACACACACAGATCAAAGACTTTCGTCTTCAAACACAATTATATTATGCAGACATATACCAAAGATATGTATGTTCTAATTGCAGATTTCTATACTAACGGGCACTGACAGACAGACGGATATAGCAAAACTATAAAGCTCTCTGCCCACTAGACCGTACCATATCATGACCGTAGCATGAACGTATCAGACAAAACACTATTCTTTGTATTGACAAGTATGAGACTATGCCCACTAGGACGTTCCGGCGCCGGCCAACATGGTCTCATACTTTTAAATACAAAGAATAGTTTTTTGTCTGATACGTTCATTACGGTCATGGTATGGTACGGTCTAGTGGGCAGATACCTTAACGGTTTCTAGTTTACTAAGGAATCCTAAAAAGATACCTATCTACAGTACCCGGCGATAAAATTTGCACATCGGTCTTTAGAAAGAGACAAATAATATTGCATAAACGACACTTAAGTTCAAGAGGGACAACGCTCTATGAAGCCGAGTCTCTTTCCACAGGACCGATTCCACATTCTGGGATACTTTTATCTTAGACATGAGACGAAGCAAATATCACAAACAATACATTTTAACGTTTATTACTTTACTTTTTGTACAATTTTTAAATACAATAGTTATTATAAAAAGTGGTAATAATAACGTTAGACAAAATTTTTATTACCTATTTTTATAATACGGAAAATACCAAATAACAAATCACACTTTTCATTTATATTATGAAAACTCTTTCTAAAACATTATTTAGCGTTAACATGGTAATCAATGGTTACATACGTGTTAGACACAAAATTTCAATATTTATTTGAACTACCTTGACGTTATGAATTTAAAGGTGGATTTAGACCAAACGAGCGAATGCTCCATCTATCCCCCACTATACTAAATCAATGAATTTCGACGAATCACGTTTTGTGTAACGAACGAATTTCGTGGAGTGGGGGATAGAATGAGCATTCGCATTTGGTCTAAATCCACCTTAAAAAAGTAACTGGTGTATTCATTTCTGAATTTAATAATATTGTTTTAAGGTGTTAGTTGTGTTCTTTTAGCATAAAGATTTAGAATTTTCATCAATAAATAATAAATATCCAAGGAACTTCTTTTCCTTCTCAAATGTTATAATATATTATAAATAATTGTTTTCAAATTCTGACAAAAAAAAAAGTTCCTTTTTTTCTCTTTCACAGTTTATTTATTAATTTATCCTTTGATTTTAAATCTAAAAAATAACATTGCATTATTGCAAAATGATATCAATTATTTTAAATACGTACATAAATAGGAATAATACTAACTCTAATACACTTATGGCCATTTATATATTATTGCTGTTTGTTACTTAGCATATTTTTCACATTATTTACAATTGCAACTACGTGTAATACCTTAAAAGCCAAACATTAATATTATGATAAATTTACTAATAAACAACTATTCAAATTTACAATATTTGTTGGCAATGTGCTCTTAAATAAGTTTTTACAATTACGCTATCACAGAATACAATAAAAGCAGTAGGTATTTTTATAAAATTTTACTGCTTTGACATTATTTATATCTCAAGCATTAAAAAATCATGATCAAACGTCAAGAAAATAACACGTAAACATTTTAGATATCACTAAAACTTTCAAAGAAAGAATATGCATATAATTATTTTTCGTCCATATTGCCTTTATAAAGCACTAGATTTTGAAAAATAGAATATTTAAGTTTCTCAGATGCTTTTAAAGTCGAGAAGTGGAAAGGCAAAAAAAACGCTAGAACGTACGTAAGTCAAGTATAAAAATAAAGGCAAACTCGAGTTTATTGACCCGAAACGACCAATAAGTAAAATAAAAAACAATAAAGTGATGATGATAATGAAAACTGTGTTCTGTCCAACCAGCTTGTCAATAGAAAATGGTGGGATTTTGTTTATGGACAACCAACTCTTCCCGCCTACTTTTTTTTATTTGCCGCCTTTTTCTACTGACATGCACAGGGTATACGTACGGAATGAGGAAATAATATGGAAATATTCGGTGTCGATTGGTAAGACGTCGTAGCTCAGTTTGTCAGAGCGGTAGGATTAATAACAGGCTGGAGCCTATAACTAACCCTACCAGAGTTTGGGCCTCTCTTATCTTATCTAATTGGTGGGGCCCTTACGGATAGATTTCGACCAATTAGGATCTTTTGTGTCATTGCCCCCTGTTTCGCCTACCCCAGGGATTGTTCTATCAACTCAATATGTTTGAGGACGGACTCTAGCGGCAGCGTTTTGACCTCCTTCGATTAGCCGGATCCAAAGTCTTTCATCCTTTGTCTGGGCAGGGCATGATATTCGTACATCAAGTTTTTGATTGTCTTCTCTTCCTCGCCACACATTCTACAGCGTGTGCTGTCAGAAAGACCCATTTTGGCCAAAGTTCGAGCCTCAGTAGGACGTAGTATATCTTTTATTTTCTTTTTTCGTTCCAAACATTCTCTCAAGATCAAATTCGAAGATTGTCGTAAAAGTGACATGGACGTAAATGGCAATAGAGATACAAGTCGCGAGAATCGAATTAGGTCACAGCCTCACAGGCCCGGATAAACGTTCTTTTAGACTCATTTTATATCATCTCGTATTAGGGTCATTGTCAGTCGGAAAAACAAAAGTTGTCCAAAGTTAACATCTTGTATAAATCTATCTGACGATTATATTATGTAGGGATGTAGACCGGGGAACCTAGTTGGACCGTTAATTGTTTTATCCCAAAATTAGTACAAGAATTGCTTAACTTTAGCTATGTCCACCGAAAAGACGATAACCTAAATCTGACAATGACCCATTATGGAAACGCAAATAATGACAAGTCCGCTTTAAAAATATGACAACATTTCGAATTGTGTTTCATGAATCATGAGATAGTTTTAAAACGTTAATTTATTATTAGGCGTAATTTTATGATAAAAATAATGACAATCATTAATTTGCGTTCACTAATTATATCTTATCGGAAAAAAATGTAATTCGTAAAAATTCGAACAACACAAAACTGTCAATGTCACTTCCAAGAATTCCCAAATGAAAAAAAAACGACTTTAACTAATTTCTCTAAGATCCCGACTTGGTGCGAATAGGAACATCTTTCATTCGATAAAAAAACAATGAAAATCGGTTTACGATTCTCTGAAACATCAAGGAACATACAAACAAAAAAAAGATGATTTAAGACTTTTTTGAAGTCCGTTAAAAATAAGCTCCAGAGAGTACAAAGCTATTCTTTCAATTCTTCTTAAAATCAAGGACCTTTTAATCTTTGATTGGAAATGGGCAAATAAATGGAAATGAGTGCCATTCTTCGGCTATTATGTGGAGGACCCTTTTGTCGAGGGGCTGGTTAATACCCCCTTGACTTACATACTTAGCTGGAATGCTAATAAAATGAAGAAGACAAATTGAAAAGGCAGTTCAGGGAGCTAGCATATATCGTGTTTGACAGCAACTCAAGCTTCCACGTCTCTTTTCAATTAATACAATCGAAAAGAGACTGGTAGCTGCAAATTGCTGTCAAATACAAGATATATGAAAGCAGTCGCTAAAATTAAGATTTTTTATTTTAAGCTCCGCGTAATACATTTGTCACCACTCCAACCTTTTCCAATGGGTATTGTAAGAGTCGACTGAGGGATAAGTTTCACTGACCATCAATGTACTGAAGGTTAATGATGCAGAATTATCAATATCATCATAGTGGCTATACTACTGCGATCGCTAACCAATGGTGATTAGAGGCGATTATAGGCTATACCTCCTAATGCATCCATAGGCATAAGTAATAAGTACTAGGCCTTTATTCAACAGTGGACTAAGATAGGCTGATGGAGTGTGTTTTATTCTGAATCAATATTTTGTCAATACAATTTTTTTTATGTATTTTAATATACTGAATCTTGTGTTTTCTGACAGCATCATGCAATCTTCTAGCGCTAACGGTCTATTTTCGTATTAATTAAAAAGAGACGGGTAGCCGCAAGAGGGCCGCGTGTTGTTGTCAAACACAGACATGCTAGCTCTTTAGAGACAACGGAATCCTTATTTGAGTTAAAAATGATGAGTACGTTTATGTGAATACTATTAAAACAATTGAAATAATAAGTAAAAAATGTAAAATGATAATTTAAAAAAAGCTGCAGGATATCTTTCACAACACATATTACATTATCTTAAATTACATAACACTTAATAATTACGTATTTGTTTTCCCCTTTTACAGACAAATTTAAAACTACATTTTTTACATTTACACTAGAAAGATTAAGTAGGTAACAGTTGAAAAAATAGAATTAATTAATTACATTTACTAACACTTCTATTTACTGAATATCTATCAAGTTATTAAAAAAGGTGTCTTACCTTAAACAAGTAATATCTTCGGTTTACAACCAACAAGAAATACCTTTTTTTTAAACGCTATTATGCTTTTGACATTCTCATTCGAAACATAATTATAAATGACGTACAGAGAAAAAAAAACAACAAAACGTCAGTATTTTAAAACATGTGAATATATTGCCGTGAACGTGGGATCAGTGCTTGGTGATGGAGATCTAGGCTCTCAGAAACATGTCACGCGTAGTGACTAAATACATGTGAGTTTAACCGTTTAATTATATTTATAATATATGTAGGGGAGACCGGGGCAAAACGAAGCTCGGGGCAGAACGGGAAATGTACTAGTGTGCGTAACTGGTGCGCGCAATAGAGCACGACACAGCGCCATTCGCGCCAACTTCCGTCGCCTCACACGAGTCAAGGCGGCGGGTGCGTGTCACTACCTGTTTTGGTCGCACAGCAAGAAAGAACTGATTTTTGGTGATTTGTTAAGAAGTTCTTTGGTTTTGATCGATGGGCATAAAGGTAGATATCAGTGCTATTGTTATTCCTTACTATATACA
>JALPQI010012000.1:0-39479 GCA_025490895.1 Thaumatotibia leucotreta
ATTCGAACCCGGAACCTCCAGCTTCGTAAGCAGGGTCACTACCAACTAGGCTACAGAGGCTGATAGGTCTACTCGTATATTTAGCAGCAAACATACTAGTCTGTTTTTACATATTATTAGATACTGTAGTCCTTTGGGAAGACCTCGGCAAGCTAATTCCACGAATATAAAGTAATAACTGAAACATATTTATTTATATCAGGCTTCAAAACAAACGAGCATGAATCAGATAGCCTGAGGCGAAAACGGCGGTAAAAAGAGAAGGTAGATCGTAATTGATTCAACCTTTAAACGGAAGTTCGATGCATTCTTCAACCTTCCTTGTGTTTGGGCTACATATCAATAACAAAATAATTAAAACCAAGGGATTCATTCCAGTCATATGTACTTACGAGTATTATTAAGGTAGGTATATAAAATATATTATTCCTGGCAAAAAATATTTTTAAACGTAATTGAAATATTAATTTTTAGATAAAATATAAATAAGGGACAAGTTCAGAAAACCAATTTCACTAGTGTAGTATATGATATCAAGGTATACGAGTAGATATAATTATATCATTTCTGCGTATCATAGCAAAACATAATTTTGAACATTCTATATATGTTTCTATAATTTTATTAATACTCTATAAATTTATTTTAATATAAATTATAAAACATGAAACCTGACAAGTTCAGACAATCAATTTTAGTAGTGTTTTGTTTTTTTTTATTAGTACCTGACGTACCCGCTTTTGGGTAAAAAATACGACATTTTTTGGTTTGCATTAAAACGATGTAATTATGGTTGAATATTTTTGCAAATATTTGATCAAGGTATAAAATCTGAAAAAATTACACATTTAAATAAGTACGAAAAAATAAGTTAAGTTATTTTGCAACTCATAAAAGTAAGTGTCAATATATTTTATAGGCTTTCGAAAAACTAAGTAAGCAAATAATAATTACATATACAATACTAATATTGAAGATGATTTACTTAATATATTCCTCTTTACAGACTCAGCAGGATGTTCAATATTGTTTAAGAACAAACTTGCCATAATTTGAGTAAATATCGATAGATCGTTGCTCGAGTAGAGTACCTAATATTGACACGTGACATCTATCGGACAAAAACACAAGCTATAAGTCACTTAATAATTACCTATTAACTCAAACTTCCTAATTATCGAAATATTTAAATTACATTGTTTGCGATTTTATTTACTAATAACTTAACCATAAAATAATAAATTAGTTTCGAAGAACGATAAACGATCGGTTTGACATTGCTTTTTATTATTTATTTTTTAATAAATATTAATTAAATGACTATAGTGTGAATAGACCATGGAAAATAGGTACTTACTATATACTAATAATAAATGAACTAAGGCGGTTTAAATATCTGTAAGACACCCCTAAATCAATAAACAGAACAATAATTATAATTTATATTTTCTCAAACATGCAATGAAATGTTGTCATTATGTTCGTCATAATAGGCTTTAAAGTATGACGCATATAATTTAACGGCCTAGGCCGGTAAGTAATTTTTTTTAAACATGGCGTCGGTTTTCATGAACAGGCTTAACAACTAAATTCTGTTTTTCTATTGTCGTATTTTATATTTCATTGCATATGTTTGAGAAAAGCACTATACGTGCCTCGCCGTGAAATGGGCTTACCGGCTTTGTATCACTGTCTGGCCTTACTACATTCGGCCATCCATACCTACTCAGCCGGTAAGCTCATGTTTCCCGGCGTCTGCAGTAATGTACTATAATTGTAAAAAAAATAATAAACAGAAAAAAAATCCGTCGCAATTTTTATTTGAAATATAATCACGATGAAATGAATCATGCTTGTAATTTCAACACTTCAGTGTTAAGTCATAAATTAAAAAATAATGAACTCAAGTACAATATCACATTATAATTATAACCTCATCAATATTTTTATCTAAACACGAAGATGATTTAATGATAACAATAAAGAATTGATGGTGTGATTTACGAATGATGCTTACTTCCCGCTGTCGAATCCACCTGTTTTGACATTGAGACTCTTGCGCAGTTATCGGGTAAATCCATGCACTTTATCATTTATATTACCTGTATTATGGTAACAATAGTATTTACAATGTTTGTTTATGTTCTGTCATAAGTCAATCATGAGCCCTAATTTCACCATATTTGTCTTTTCATCACTCCGTGTCTAACTTATTATAGAGGCTTACAATAATGCCATAATTGGCCGATAAAACAATAAAGATTTGTTCCTATCTTTCATACGTAAAATGGGGATATTTTTTCGCTTGTCGTTATGTGGGAGGAGGTTTTTTTTATTACTATATGTTTCAAAAAAGTGTTACGCACCGTTACGAAGTCAATGTGACTTCGAAAAGATTTCAGAAATAGTTTCTTCGGAAGTAAAAAAAATGAATGAATGATTATACAATACACTCACAACACACACAGTATGTATGTTTGATACTACTTCCAACAGCTGATTTTTTTTTTGTTTTGTAGGTATATTTTATTGAAAATGTCAAGCTTGTTTTCTTCCATACAAAATAATTCAGTATGAAATATATAGCCACACGAAACGAACTTCGCTTGTCACAACTGTCACTAACTACCTATCAAATTCTTCCATGCGACAAATTAGCGTTTGCATTTCATTACTGCTCGATAATTTTTCAAAAATTAATTACTCTTTAGTTTTTAAAACTCTTAAAATGACCTATTAATATGGGTTCCCACAGTTCACAGTTTTATAATAAAAACCTGCGTTTATTTACGGTTTGAGGTACGTAATATTAAAAATATGCGCTGTAGAATCACTCAGTCATTCAGGCCTTCGAGAAGCGACGCTGTGTCTGGCACTGCCGTAAGATCAGAGGTTAACCACATTTCTACCGCAATAAATGAAAAAGGCGTATGTCGATAGGAATCTGAAGAGTTTTATGCCATTTCACATTTTAAAAGGGACTTTCCACTTAAACTTTAGTACATTGGTACAAATAGTGCATGGTCGGTTATTGCCATGGACAGGCTTTTTATCGAAATGAAACAAAAACTGAGTAATACCTTATTTTATTATTTCATACAAATATACAACTTTGTGCAACTTTTCAAGGTCAGATAAACATGGAGTGTCTTTTCAAAAATGTTTATTTTCACTTTATCAATGGCGATTATATCTCTTATGAAAACATAGAAAAAATAACCCTTGTCGACATTGTGGAAATAAGCCCTTTTAAAAAGACACTCCTCAAATTTCAATTTGAAAAAGAACTATAAACTTCTTGTCTTGTTCTGTCTTGTCTTTTTGTCTTTACTTCTTGTACTGTCTTGATGTAAGATTAGTTGACATGAAAATAACAACGTGTTAAAATCATTTTAAGTTTAATTAGACACGAACATTCAAATAAGATATTATGCGAAACCCTCAACAAATTCAAGTTTTTCATCAATCAATAAAAAATATAAAAAAAACATTAATGTTATTTATGAGTTAATGAGCTTACCCTCCAAATATGATATAATAAAAAATACAATATAAATTTCGATTGATTATTGACAATTATTGTAAATTTTGTTGTTAAAATTTACTAACTCATTTAGTTAAAAATAAATGTTGTTGTTAGTGTGTAAAGACACATATTATAATGAAGTAATTGTATGTTATTAGCAACGTACAGTGCTACATATAATTGTTTATTTTTATTCCACCACTGTTATCAATTTCACATAGGTACTCGTATACGTAGA
The DNA here is from genome assembly GCA_025490895.1 of Thaumatotibia leucotreta. Classification (NCBI taxonomy): domain Eukaryota; kingdom Metazoa; phylum Arthropoda; class Insecta; order Lepidoptera; family Tortricidae; genus Thaumatotibia; species Thaumatotibia leucotreta. The sequence continues at coordinate 3,765 of JALPQI010012000.1, forward strand.
AATAAAACACTTTAACTTTGTCGAATGTAGGTAATTATGTGTAGGTATCCTGACGGTCGATAAAATGTAATATTTTTAATACCTAAAGATACATATGTGTTTTAAAATCTATAAAATATCCTCTATCATGACATCACGTGGAAAAAATCGTCAATAATTTATATTAACACAGCGCATAAGTAAAACTGGTATACACATTAATATAATAATATTTTAATTTAATACTTCATTACTACGAAGCGCTTTCATTAGCCTTGACATAATTATGATCATTAAAAAATCAATTGAAAGATTATTAAAGAGAGATTCGCACATCAAAAGTAGCTCATAGTGACTAATACGTTCGCACTAAAGATGAATATAAAGCGCAGTTCGAACTTAAAGATCTCATCTTAATTTGATAGAACGGTAGAACTAAGATCCACCGTAATGTCATATAATATCGAATCGAGACGCGATTTGTAAAAGCTTGAACGCCGCTCCTGATTTATATTCATAAGAACTTCGGCTTGTCGGAAAGTAGCTTCACCTGGCTAGTCCAACATCCATGAGTATAAAAATAATAGTTTCTTAATTTTTTTACCAATCCAGCACTTATTGCCTAGTAGTCATACCATGAGTTGACAAATAGTTACGTTAGTGTTTACTTCATTCGTGAAGCTCCATTACGCTCGCTCCAACACATTTCAATACACGAGCGATAATTCTATCGCATTTACATAGGTACGTATCAAGTACCTAAGCGCTAACGTATCCGTTAGATACTTTCCAACTCATAAGTAGTATGGCTACTAAGTATAAGGGGGCTTACGATCGTTTAACGTATATCGTGAAATGCGTCTCTTTTGCAATTATGAAAATGAAACTATCATAAGCTTTAAATATTAAATGTAATATACCAATAAATAAAATAAAATAAAATACCAAATAAAAAATACCGAAATTTACCAACGCCGGAGGTAACCTTCGGTATTTTTTCTTTAGTAATAATGTCATCTCATAATACAATTTATATACAGACATGTGGTGTTACTACTTAAAAATGCAACTCAAAAAATATTTAATAAAGCAATTTGAAATGTTCCACAAAATATATCGAATTTGATATTCTATTCTATATTTCAACCTTCTTCAACCTTCGCTACCGATAGGAATTCAACCTATACGTTATTTTTTGAGTAAGGTATACATTATTTATTTATTGATTAAGTTGTTTAGTGAACCAAGTTCATTTCAGGTCCTGAAGCATTGTAGTGAATGTCGGGAAACGCATACAGGAAGGTCTTGATTTACTTATGGAAAAACGTGTCAGATGATTAAGTTATTTAATATTTGAGTCACGTGTGTCGCCCGCAGACCAAATGTGTCTCATCCTGTAATGTGTTTGAAACTTCGGCATGTAGTTAAATGTAATGGATATACGTGCTACGAGTATAATTTCGTATATAAAGTTTGATTACTCTAAGTTTTTGTTGTTAATTTGTTGGAACTTTAACCCCTCGTCTGTGGTTGCTAAGGATCAGTACAAAGGATTTTGAATTGAAATTTTGAATTGATTTGAGTTTAATAATATATCTTTTGTACCGATCCTTACCAAACACGGACAAAGGGTTAATAGTAGAATTCTATATTAATTTAGATAACTGAAACTCGAAATTTGCAAATATTTCAAATTTCTTGTCATGTACCGTAACTTAAATACACAACGCAACAGTGAACAGTTATTTTCAAAAGAAGCGGAATAATTATTTAAAATATGTTGATGGAGGACTATCGTCGCTTATGGTGCCATTTATTTAGAGGTTAAACAAACTGGCTTCGAACTTTCGAGATCGGTTTTGTGTCGCTATGCTCCTCGCGATATTTAATTCGTTATAAATGTAGTCGATATATTTCATTCCTAAAATAAAAACTGTGACTTAACAGCCATAATTGCCATTTATCGAAATTTGACAGTAGTCACTTATCTTAAGTTAGCTAAATCATGAGAAATTATTCAAACATCATTTTACCGTTATACGAATGATACGCAGAACAAGTGAAGACAGTTCACAAATTAGTTCTCACATGTTTTTAATTGGTATCTTTAACACATTTTTTATGAATATTTTTTACGGATCTACTTTTTACTGTATAATATGTATACAATTGATTACATCTTTAGTTACATATTAAATATGCATAAAACATGTTTATAGGTGCAAAGACTTAAAGTATTAGTCCTCTGAACATGTCTCTAACAATTTTGGAAAAAAAAATTTAATTATTATTATTTTCATTGTCATAACAGAAGATCGGTTAGAGTAACCAAAATCAGTATTTTGATTTTATGGCATGAAAGGTTGTCTTCAACAAGCTACCTGATATTAAAAACTAACTATATTCAATTCGGAGAAGTCCCGCACCGTAGCAAAAACAAAAACAATTAAGTTATAAAAGCACGCGGTTGTTATGCGTTAATCGCAGCGTAAAACTGCGTTAGATGCATGCAATCAACGCAGTGGTCTTCCTACGACTGAGTTAGGTTTGAAAATTTTTTTAAAATCAGACGCGTGCGACTAACGCTGTGATTAAAGCACAAAGCAATTGCGCGCTTAAATAACGTTCATTAGACATAAATAAATAGTACTATATAAATGTACAATGTGTATCAAACAAAGCAAATATACCGACGTGCATTTTCTATATATGTGGAATTTTAAACTGTCACAAATAAAAAAATACATTTTAACATAACTATCATGCAATATATTACAATGCATTACGCGAGAAAACGAGGACAATCTCGGTACTATCAACTAGACCGTCTAGAAAATGTATAATAGTGTAAAATGTCTTACTAAGCTACAATTTGACTGTTAAGGTGCATTCAGACCAAACGAACATTCGCTATTCTAACCCCCCACTCTACGAAATTCAATCGTTACACGAAAAGTGATTGGTTGATTTCGTAGAGCGGGGGATAGAACAGCGAATGCTCTTTTGGTCTGAATGCTCTTTTATTGATACGGAAATCGGACCGTATTAATAGAACTCCCAAAATTAAAAACATAACATATAAAAAGAAATGTTTCCAAAATTTCAATTCTGTTCTCTCGTAATTTCCTCTTCATAATAACCTCAACTTCACGACTTAGACTCGTTTTTACGTCACTCGTCATCTTATTGTCTGCACGAGATAACCTATGACTACAATTCACACGACCTATTGGTGATTTTACTTTCCGCACGTGGCTTAAGGTGCATTTAGACTAAACGAGCATTCGCTCATTCTATCCCTCACTCTGCGAAATGCGTTAGTTACACAAAACGTGATTCGTCTAAATTCGTTGATTTCGTAGAGTGGGGGATAGAATGAGCGAATGCTCGTTTGGTATTACAATGCAATACAAATACTTCATACTTATTTCACTTTACTTTGAATGAATGATCATTTATTTGTAACAAACAAGCGTATATATATAGATGTTATAATATTCGGTGTAGTACGATTCCTGTTCTGCCATAACTGGCGTACAAATATTGACTTAACTCTTAGTACCTAAATAGATTTAGTTCTTACTAAACTTAGGGCTGATTTTTCAATCGCCAAATAAACCTATCCATTAGTTAAAATTAATTATTAATTAATTAATTTATTAATCCTTTTCTAAAATCATCAGTCAAAAAAGGACAGAGCTAACATTTATTTGACAGGTACTGTTAACTGGGGATTGAAAAATCAGTCCTTAAACTTACATTCTACGATTACATCAGATGATTATTAGGATTACATAATAATCAGAGTCGATTTACCATACAATCATGAACATTTCTACCAAATTGATTTAAAATATAATTAATGAATGATTCAGGTTCTACAAATATGAAATAATAAATAATAATCATTCATAATAACATAAATAAATTACAATTTACAATTGTCAATAAATTCTTGGGCTGAATAGCAACAATTTTCAATTAAATAATTAAACAATTTCTCCTTAAATATATTAAAAGGCAAACTTTATTGCACACTTCAATACTTAAATGATAAAAGGTACAGAGAGAAGCTACTCCATTAAATAACGGGGGGTCTATCGCCATATGACAAGCAACTTTTTCGGACGACCTTTACGCAACGGAAAATATTGTATGTTAAATGTAAGTAGGCGTTTTAAAGTGGAGTTCAAAAATAATAATTTTAGTGCTATGGCATTGTAATTAGAATGATTTTTCATGACGATTATTGGCGCCACTACGATACAAGTATTTATGAACTCGACTGTAGTAGGTAAACATTTCTTCTTTCCACAAGATTTGGGAAAACAAGAGACACTCTCTGTCAGCCTCCGTCTATCTATTTTGTCAGTCTGCGCAGCCTAGTTCTTAGTGATCCTCACCGTGAGTCGATTTGTGTAAGATGTCCCAAGATATTTATTTATTTATCTCTAAACATTTTCATTACTAATAAAAAATATATAATTATAACAAGAATCAAACAGCTTGTTTCAAATCATTCGTGTGGATCATACTGCGTTATTTTAGAACGCTAAACCAGAAAACGAAAATAATGTTGTTATTGAAACAGACATTTTAATATTACTTCAATACTACATAAAAAACCAATAAAGATTTTTATGAAGACAATTTAATCAAAGAATCACATTTGATTCACAAGGTTGTAAAGTCAAATTGTGGTAAAAGACAAAAGTGAAAAACGTTTATTGCTACATTTATACTGTTCGTGTTGTAAGGAAGCTTTTACTACGAATGAAGTTTAGTTACGTTTTCAACAATCTTATTGAGGTTTTTTAGCTAGCTGAACAATGACTTGTCTAAGAGAAAGTGATGCGCCATTTCACTTTCTGTCTACTATGCAAAGTTTCCTTTCCGTCTTGCCACAGGGTCAAAGTTGAAACAGAATTAATACACTCCTAAGCAACTAAGAGAACGACCTGTCACAGTCTTCAACGATCATTAAAACATTATTTAGGAGGCTGGCTTTCTAGTTAAGATTCAAGAATCCGATTTCAAGGTAAATGTTCCGTCAAGGTCAGAAGAGTCAAAGTCAAGGAACACCACACAAGTAGTATGTTCAGTGTCGATGATTGTCAACTAATATTTTCATCTAATTTACATGAGGATACAATAATACTAAAACATACAAAGATCATTCTTATTAAAGACATCGAAACTTGGGTCAAGAAAATAAAACATTTCGATTTTATTTAAACTAAGTGAGATAATTGGATATTAGTAAACACCCTATTATAAGCTTTATACACACACAATATTTGTTACGAAGATTTAAAACTTGTTAGTAAAATCTTTCGCAGGCTCACCTGAAAAATAAGCTGTTGTGTTACATAAATAAAAAATATATTAAATCGGGTTTGCTAATTTCGCATATATGTATTATAGAATGTGTGAAAGTTGAAGCTAACGGATAAAACACTGTTATCAAAGGGCAATGACTTAAAAAGATAGTATTCATATTCATTTATTGATAATACGAGTACTATTACATACTACAAGTCAGAGTTTAAAATAATAGGTATTAACTACCAATTTATTTGCTTAACTTATCGAATAAATGAATGGAAATTAACAGAATTATAATCTATACATACGAAAATCATTTACACAAAACAATTTACATTTTATGTTTATTTCGTCATTAAAAATCTTCCCACATCAAATTCGAGTTAGAAATTAGTAGCTACGTCAAAAATTGCTATTATATAATATTTGAACTTAAATCAAATCGTTTTACGACACCATTTATTTAATTTGACGACCGGATTTATGAATGTGAACTTGAACTTGCTTAAGTTTCTTGATCTCTTCGTTATGGTTAAAATAATTGGCTAACCCTAAAGCGGTAATGTTCGGGGATATAAAACTCGATCAAATATAAGTCATTAATATGTAAATGAGCGTAGAATCACCCCATGTGTCGAGCAAACCGGCTTGTGGGTTGGCAACAGACTTGTTGTCACCTCTTTATAGCTACCTACAATTTTCCCACCATTTCTCGCTGGCTAGCCGTTGGTTCGATATTTAATTACCAGGTGTTTTATTAAATAGTACTGTGTAGGTTTGGGGGTAAGATAGCCGGTGTAATTACTGGCATAGATAGAGGCAATCCATCTAAGTCCTCAGGGTAGGCAGAGCATAGGCGATTTTTTGGTTACTAAGTCCATGGGCCTCAGTTCCTACTTTCCATTAGGTGGGCTGAGAGCTCAGTTGACTATATCGTCACATAAAAAAGGTGTATTGAAATTTCTGAGCGTTAAATTAGAGTAAAACTGTATGTAATGCTCATTTAATCATATTATTATCATTTTATCTACGTAAGATTTATAGGGATATAGAGATACTTATGAATTAAAATCTGTAGGTTTATGATGATTAAACACGTGAATTAAATAATAATATGATTATAATGTTATGTAAGTAATTATATCGTGTACAAATTCGGTTGATGGATTTCAGAATAAATGCAATACTCTTTGAATATTTAATATAAGAATTAAATACCTCAATCTTTATCAATAAGTTCAAATCCATACTGATGCTGTCATAGGACCAAATCCTGATCTGACAGGAAATGAGACAAATAGTTGCGGTTATCTCGTTGATATATTCAATGAAAGACCTGACTGTATAAAGTACAGTCAAGAGCATATATATGTATGCACTCTTTTACGTAAGTCTTTAGTGTAAGGTCTGAATATGTATATATATTTATGCCTTGATTGTACTTTCCGAGGTAACCGAGATTCAATGGAAAACTAACATGCATTGACATAAACCTTCATTATTTTAATCGAAAAACCGTATATAACTACTCTACTGACAATTTAATAGGTATAAGTATACGTAGGTTTTATCAACTGAACGAGCAATACTTGTGCATCTTTTTATATACAGGGCGTCCCAAAGTTATGGGACATGAAGGGGAAGTACCTTAAATATCGTAGATAGGATATTTTGGTGAAAGAAGACATTATTTTATTTTGAAAATTAAATAATACGGGACGCCCTGTATTTTAGGTATGTATCTCAAAAACCGGTTCTACTGTTTTTGGGAAAGCTCCTTAAATTTCAAATTGATTAAGTTACTTCAGATAAAACAAGTAAGCGCCACTAGTCGCTTACTTCCTCACCAATATTCCAATATTAAGGTGGAAGCAATACGTAACATGTTATCAGATAATATTTATTTGAATAGCGATATTTTGCTCATTTATAAATCAATATAAAGTATTGTCAGATGTTTCAGGATAGGAGTTTATAAGTAATGTTAAAATAGTATTTATTTTATAGGGTGACAATATGAAAATTTCTCAAAATTGCAAATTTTCTTCGTCAATTTCATTGTACACGTAAGCGTCAGATGCCTTTGCTGGCAAACCCAATAGATGCCACCTCAGTAGAAGTTTAAATGTCACATATTGGGACATTGAAAATATTAACATTCAGTCCTAATAAATGTCAGCCTGTCCTAAAATTATGCATATAATTTAGATATAAGCTAATTATTTCAAAGTTGGGATATGAAGCATTAAAGGAACATACATTTATCATCGTTTAAATGCCCTAATAGTTAATTTTATCTTATCGATGGCAACTCAAGCTACGATGACGATTATTGGTACAGCGTTGGGTACTAGTACTTTCACCTGATTACCATTTGTTAATTTTGAGCTATTTAAATTAAAACAAATGATTAAAAACATACACTTGATTTTCCTTTGGTTCATAATCACGCAAGACAAAAGAAACTTCGATGTAACCTCGACCTAACCTGGTTTTTAGGGTTCCGTAGCCAAAATGGCAAAAACGGAACCCTTATAGATTCGTCATGTCCGTCTGTCCGTCTGTCCGTCTGTCACAGTCGATTTACTCGGAAACTATAAATGCTACAGTAACAAAATTTGGTAAGGATATGTGTTGTATAAACCGCTATAGGATTATGATACTAAATTGTAAAAAAAACCATTGGGGTGAGGGCCCTCCATACATGTAACTGAGGGATAGAACATTTTTTTTAGTTGTATATAAGCGTGTGGGGTATTAATAGAAAGATCTTTGAAAATTATATGAAGGTATATGAATCTCATTTTTATTTAAGCAAATCGTTTTCGAGATCTCTCTCAAAGTCTGAAAAGTGTGTCCCCCCTCTATTTTTTAAACTACGCGATATAAAATTCTAAAAAAAATATATATTATGCACATTAATAAACTCTATCAACGATTTTTGGTTTGATTAAATTATCTCCTATAGTTTTTGAGGTAGGTTGATTTAACTATATTTTTTTAATAATAAATTGATAATGGTACGGAACCCTTCGCGCGCGAGTCCGACTCGCACTTGGCCGGTTTTTACTCATAACTTAAAACTCATTCCTTAATAGTTCGCAGTCGCATCTGAAATGCATCTTAATATAGAGAATGTCGTATTCAATGCAGTGAGCGCTGGCCTACTATCGCGAAAATCGATATTCGTAAATTTCGAGGATTTTTCTCTGTCACTCAAACGAAGGCGTCATTAGAGCGAGATGGACAGATCCTCGAAATTTACGAATTTCGTTTTTCGCGGTAGGGCCGCAGATGATGGTCGATCGCAAGGTATTGCATCTCTGTCACACTTAGGTACGAATTCGCAGATGCAGTCGAGATGCAACGCGTATATTGTTGTCCGGTAGGCCTTCAGAATGTGCAAAAAGATTTGTCGATAGGGCACGTTTTTCTCGGAATCGAGCGGCAAGCCAGTTCCCAAAGATGACAGGAAAACATAATCATTTGAAGCGGTGTTTCTCGTTGATGTATATCACAAGGATCTGGTTTTTATGATTATGGTGTGACACATTAAAGTAAAGTAAAAATTTTATTACTTACGAATAAAACGGACCTACTCTTAGTTTCAATAGAACGTAATTGTTACGATCGTTACCACCATATCATTGGATAATATTTTACAAATCGACTGAGTTCTAATGCAATCTTTATTAAGTTTTGCATTGAATACATAGACAACAAGGTATAAAACAAATTAAAAATAAAAACAAGCTAGCTCGATAAATCGCCCCACAAAATAAGTCACCGCGTGTAAAGTTGTAAATATTATCAAAAGCAAATTTATTTTTATAAATATAATAAGAGCATATTTTGAAATCAGCATCAGTTTTTATTGAAGTAATATTAATTTCTTCTACCCCACTACTTAAAATACATGATTTATGAAGTTCAATTTACTTTGATTCCCCCAATCATCACTTATGCTAATAAGAGTAATAAGTAAATCAAATAAACTTACATTTTCATTCAAACATACGAGTCCTTGACTACTTAGACTATTTTTAACAATGGACCACACAACATGTTTATAAATGTGTTAACCTTTAATCAAAAAGGTCATAAAGATCGACACAAAACGAGTGATTATCGACATAATATTATTATTTTCCTTGTTTCCGAGCCGCCTATAATTTTTGGTTAAACACTACTTCCGTTGCGGTCAATATCTGTCGGCATATTTCGCGAATACATCACTGGAGGGCTTATCGCGAATATCGATAATCGCAAATTTCGAGGTCTGCCTCTTTCTCTCAAATTGTGCCTTAGTTCGAGTGACAGAGACTTGTGATCGAAACGTTCCATTTTCGAAATTTGCGGTAGACCTAAAGAACCCGATTACATTGACAACTGCGGGTGCGACGTAATGAGTTTTAAATTATTAACGGAGGATAAAAACTCGTTGGCCCATGTTCATGTAACCTTTCCTTTGGTTTTTGGTCGATGCCGATACATGGACAAACGAACAAATAGTACCTACTCTGACTGTTACCTATGATTTTGTTATACACTCGCGGTAAAATAATAGGGGTCAGGTGAAACTTTTCACGGAAAATACTAAAAGCATACAGATTTTAAATAATTATTCAAAATATTTATGGGATAGCTGAAATCCTTATAAATATCAGATTCTATTTTATTTCTTCTGGGTTTATTATCCAATTCAACAAAAATAAAAAAGTGTCATTGGTTCGTAGAGACAAAGTTACAGAGCGTTTAAAAAAAACACGAAAACTGGTTTTTTGCCATGTCTTATTATTTTTATATAATAATAATATTATCTGACGACAAGTTACATGTCTTTTAGATTTAATGTTAAAATTAGGGAAATTACGATACATTTATATTAATTCCACCTGTAGATATTTCATTTAAATAAGGAATAGCAGCATGGTTGCAGTATTTTCGATTAAAAATTACCTACGTCTGACCTGAAATATAATTGTGTCTTACTTTACAATGAATGCGATATTTTTTGAGATAACACACATAATATATACAGTTAAAGTTATTGAAAAAACTGTTGTTTTCTTACAATAACATTATACAATTAACAATACAATTAACCTGCACCCGTAAGATAAATTACTATCATTTAATAATAAAATAAATAAATTATACATATAATTTTAAAAATATTTTTTCCACTTAAAATTGTTAAAAAAATAAATAAACGTGCACTATTTAGGTATGCCCATAACCTCGGGTAGGTAAATACAAATCATAGAAAAATAAAATAAATGTTTCAAAATTACAATCCTAATTAACCAGCAAAAAAATCAAGGTAAAATATGTTTTGATTAGACTTTATGAGTTACAATATTTTTCCAGAAATTAAAATCAACTATTATATAAGAGAAAGTTGTTAATTCCACTTATTTGTTTTAATAGATTCATCATTTATTGTCTTTTGTACAAGCTTGTCCATTTATGCAATTCGTGAGTAATCCTAATGTGTTCATTCATTTTACTAAATTAAAAAAAAAATACTAAATTCGAAACAAACTCTAGAGCAGACATTACAAATTCATAACTAATGCGAGTACATAATAATAAAAAGTAATTTTCTTGAATCACAGCTACGGCTTAATTTGATAAAATAAATCTCTAACTCCTCTTGATATAAACCTACAAACTCTTTATGTTACAGATTAATCCATAACTCAACAGAGCGATAATAAATATCATAACTAGTTACATCAATCCGCCCATAACTACGAGTAATAGAGTACTAGAGACTCCTGAAAAGTGCCGCCCGTGAAAAGTCAGCGAGCGGTCGCCCGCGCGCCCCGGCGCCACGGCACCCGGCGATGGTACTTAAGCAAACGGCACTCCCGCATCACCACATATCGCTGAAGACCGTAGAGCGCGAAGCACGTAGTGCTACGGATCACGGCAAAATTGACGTTTCGTAAATAACCAGTGATTTTAGTTACGAATCTCAAGACAAGTGTAGTGAAAAAGAAATAACTTTCAATATGATTTCCTTAGTGTTGTTTGTTTTGGGAGGGCTCCTTGCAACGACAGAGGGTTGCGGCATTGGAAAGCAGATGATAAGTAAGTGTTTTCACCTAATTTTATTAAAATGATTAACATAATGACTTTATATTGTTCACAATATAACAGCAAGCGAATTATTACTTCCGAATATAAAGATAAAATGTTTGCGAAACATTTAACTGAAACTGAAGTGATATATCACATGTCTGATATGCTAAATGCTACAAAACGTAAACTTCCTTATAAAATATTATGAAGATTACGATATTATTAACTAACCTGTGTAGTGACTAATTTGTAGTCACAATATCCGACAGATTTATTTGTTAATTATGCGTGAACCGGAATATTCAATTAAAAGACGCTTTAAAAAAAACATTAGGAGGCTGTAGTGATAAATAACAATACGTGAATTACTTCCTTAACAACAGTTTTATACAGACCTCAACAATTTTACACCATAGAGGAAAAGTCAAAGTCAACTTGCAGTCATAGAAGTAATAAAATCGCTCGCCGCCACCCAGTCTGCAATATTCGGACAAGTTCTGCCAAAGATGATTCTATTAGCATACCCGTATGGGTCGAGGTCATAAAAATTTATTGGCAGACACCTGTGTTAACACGCACCGGCCGCAATAAATCAGATAAATCCGACTCATTATGCGACAGATATTGAAATTGTAGAAGTAGATTTACAATTGATCGCGTACCGGTCTATATCGATTTGAGATCAGCAACATTTATCATGTAACAGGATTATAGTAACTAATGATGTGTTTTGTTTAGCGTCGGGTGGATTGTCGGCGCTCGAAAAGCAGACTATCGTAGACGCGCACAATCGCCTTCGACAGAGCATCGCCCTGGGGCAAGTCTCCAGCCAGCCACCGGCAGCTAATATGATGGAAATGGTAAGCTATTTAAACCAAAGTTTATTGACATAAATCGAAGTGTACGGAAACATTTTTTCCATGTCAAGGGCCGTCAAAAAATCTAGTACAAAGCTGCTGCTTTTCGTACTAATTAGAAATTATTCCTTCACTCATTTGAGCTTAAAATCGTCAACGAACAAAATTCGTGTTACTACTAAATCAAAATTCAAATAAGTAGGCACATAAATTTACACGAAACCGTAACCATTCGTGATAAATTATCTCCGATTAAGAAATAACGCACAATATTTTCATAGCCGACCCGAATTTAAATATTTACTGACTCACAAAGTGTGCAAAGTTCAATGCCCGAAACTAAAAGCAGCGTAAAAATGCAGTTACATATCGGGAAAGGGCTTACGGTATCGTAACTTGCGGCTTAATGGAATCTCGACGGCTTTTATGCGTCGATTCGCAAAAAAGTACTTTAAGCTCAAGCAAACACAAACTTACTTATTTACGACCGTAAAATTATATTGACTTAAGATTGTTTTTATTTTTATGAGTGTTTTGGTGGATGTTATAAAAATAATGCCTTAATTTTCTCAGGTGTGGGATGAAGAGTTAGCAGCAACCGCTCAACGTTGGGCTGACCAATGCACTCCCGCACACGATCGCGCAGCGCAACGCGATGTCGGCCGATTCCCGGTCGGCCAGAACCTCGCAGCCACATGGACCACTCGTCCTCCGACTGAGCCGAAGGACTCCCAACCAGACTTCATGAGACAAATCAAGGCCTGGTTCGACGAAGTCAGCATCTATGGATTTAAGCCTATCAGTGGCGGACACGGCACCGGTCATTACTCTCAGGTATAATATCATTCTAATTTATAACGCTCCATTTTTAAGTCTATTCGATATCTTTACTTAACAAATTTTTGAAAAGTACATTTTTGATTCTTTGGACTATCAGTCTAAAACCTAAAAGTTATAAAATACAATTTAACAGTATTGGTTTAATTTTTGTTATTATTTAAGCCAGGCAATTTTTATAATTATCATTTCTCTTGTCAACAGTTGGTTTGGGGCGAGACATCCCACGTCGGTTGTGGGTTCACATTCTACTACGATAACACGCGAGGCTATACCAAGCTGTACGTCTGCAACTATGGTCCCGGAGGCAATGTCATCGGAGCCAACCCTTATGAGAAGGGTTACCCCGCTTGCAGCAACTTCGGGCTTGCGGACTCCAGAAAATACTCTGGTCTATGCGGTAAGCACTGTTTATACTGCTTCTTTCTTAAAACCGATCATTTGAACAAATGCAAACCCTAGTAGATATTAAATTACGCACCTATTAAAATGATGGGATAGGTCAAGATTCACTAGCTTGCTGGTACTGAAGCATGTCATTAATTTGACTAAAATTATTATTGCAATTGATGATTTTCTTATTGTTTGGACAAAATATACTAAAAACTCTTCTCTTTTCTTTACAGCTACCAGCAGTTTCACTGCATCTTCGAGTTACCAAACGGTTGACAATGTTAACGTCATCCCTGACAGCACTGGCAACCAAGGCTTCAACTACCAGTACAGCAACGAGTACAGTAATCAGTTCAGCAACCAGTTCAGCAACCAATACCAGTACCAGTATCAACAACCTACTTATTACCAAACGGAAACACAGACGTCTACATACAGACCTTTCATTAGCTTATTCAAGTCTGCTTCAAATCTGTTCACTCAACCAAAATCAAGAGGATTCAGATTTGGAACTGTTTACCTATGAAACTTCACAAGTCTTAGACATACTAATAGCAGTATTTTTAAATTATTATGAGATGGTGACAGTTCTGTTACTCGACTGATTATTGAATTATAGTTAATATAATGTGATCTCTTTGGTTCTACAAGGAGAACCGCAGGCATATTTTTAATCTGAAATCTTTCTTAACTTTACAAAATAGCGAATTGAAAGATTTTTTTAGGTGAAATATGTGATATTGTATAGACCTTTAAGTATTAGCGGAGAGCAGGCGACAGTTGTTATAATAAATAAATGTTTTTATAATTATTTTGTGTTTTTCCTGTACTTGATTACTTTTATTTACGTAGAACTATGGTTAGGTTTTTTTTCTTTTTTTTATGTAATGTATCTGAGCTCTCAGCCCACCTGATGGAAAGCAGGAACTGAGGCCCATGGACATAGTGACCAAAAAAGCGTCTATGCTTTGCCTACCCTAAGACTTAGATGGATTGCCTCTATCTATGCCAGTACACCGGCTTAGTTAAAATATACTTGTATCTAGTCACATGACGAGTTTAGTGTTAAATCGGTGATTCTACCAAAATGATAGAATTACCATCTCTGTCTATGAATTAATTCACTCCGAATAACAAATTTTGACAGGTTGCCGATGATATCACCGCACTATCGCGAAATCGGCCATAAGGCGAGATGTCATAAAGACAAATCTCAACGAAAGATTACGTCACTTTGTCATTATTTAGTGACACTTTGTTTCTGATTATCATAAAACACCTGGAGGCTTGACTTACTATCAATTTGTAACGGTTTTACTGAACATATTATTATAAAAACTTAGCAGGCTTAGTGACTCAAGTAGGCATGTATTTGACCTCTGGAGTTAGAAGATCAGGTATAGATTTCTCAAGCTGGAGAACTTTACATTAGATAGACGTGGCTAGGCCGGAATAAAAATAAACTTTAGCTGTGATCTAAGAGCGCCTTCGTACAATTAGTAGCTATTCAAATAAAAAAAATATAAGTTAGGTAAGTAACTGTTCAGTAAAAGATTTATTCCATTTTAGACGTTAAAACAACAAAATTAAAAAAAAACAACAATGTAGCATCAAGATTAAGTAACGTAGCTTCCAAGTTCAAAAGATTGATTTTTTACCAAATGTATGAAATATTTCAGGTTTTCTTGACCTCCACTAATTTACAGAAATTAGCCATATTCAACGTTTTCTGTCCGAATTATACAATTTTGTTGCATGCTAGTGCATTCAGCCCATTGATGAAATATTTAGGAATTTTAGAGCTACCTTAAAAATACGAGCACACTTGAATTAGTTCTCAATTTACGTTGAAAAGTATAAACGTTTATCAAAAATTTGTAGTTTATCAGGAACAAGCAGCATAAAAAGACATTTACCTACTTCAACTTATAGCTCTTAACTGATATTTAATAAGCTGTATACTTTGGTTGTCAATTTACCTAAGCACTTACTATTTTCAAATAGTAATATTACATAAATATCATGAGACAACAACACACAAATCTGCCAGCCAGAAAGCAATGACTTGTGTTATAGATGAATATTATCTTTGAATTTACATCAGAAAACATAACCAACGCATGAAAAAAGAATCATAATCGTTAACATAGTTTTTGAGGCTACATAACCGTGCTAAAATATAAACTTAAATTGTAACCTTAGGCACTGGTCTCACCGCGAGCTACTAAGCTGTGAACTGTCGGCTACAAACACGAACAAAAGATAAGCACTCGCCGGGCGTTGATAGCTGATAGCTGGGCGAGTATCGCCGTGTCTCTTTTATTTACACGGGAGTGCGTATCTTTTGTTCGTGTTAGTAGCCGATAGTTCATAGCTTAGTAGCTCGCGGTGAGACCAGTGCCTTACAGTCCTGAAAATTGTACTAATAATAGAGTATTTCCACTAAATCCAAATTTGTCACTATCAACCACCGGGCGGAGGCCATTAGAATATTTATCACATTTTGTTACAAAGTCCCTAAACTAATACCAAAGATCTTTCTTTTCATACATTACGAAGCATGCATCAAAACGTGAGGAAAAGTAAAGTTTGTCACGCCACGTAAAGCCTACTCTTTTGTATAATCAATAAATTTGCACAATATGGCATTGATCGCGTCTCACGGTTGAGGACAGTATGTTACGTAATACTAACAAAATGGACACACAAATCGTAAGATGCAAATAAACCAGTTTGGGTAAATATTTTAAGAGACGCTAAAAGTCAATGTGATGATTATTTCAAAAAGATTGTCGACTAAGCCTCATATTGGTTTATCAAGTCCACCTTTTTCTGGGTATGCTAGGATTTTTTTTATTTAGCCTTTATATAAAAAAGTTGTCCGACATGCTATAGGACAATATTCCACAAATTGACCCAGTCCTAACCGCGGTAATGGCGTACTTAAATTTGCAATTCTAATTAATTTTCGGGCTCCTGATTCATCATCAGATCATTCAGCCATAATACAGATAAGGTTTTGCTATACTATACAAATAGATCTTACATATGAGCGTATCAATATAATTTTACAACTCTTCTAATAAGGAGGAGGATCTCGATTCTACTGAATTTAACTTTTGTATGTATATTACTCCTACCTCAAAGAATCTTAAACCGATTTTTTTTAATCGAACAGTTTAAACCCGAAATGGTCCCGTTGGTACCAAGTCGGGGACTGATTCTGATCTTGGAGAAATCGGTTGAAGTCGGTTTTTTTTTGTTTGGCGGTTATAACTAGTTATGAAAACCGACCAAGTGCGAGTCAGACAAGCGCGCGAAGGGTTCCGTACCTTTATCAAAATACGAGTACTAAAATATAATATAATAAAAATTACAGTTAAATCAGACCATCTCAAAAACTATAAGAGATACTTTAATGAAACATAATCATACCATTTTTTTATACCGCGTAGTTAAAAAAAAAGAGGGGAGATACACGTTTTGAGACTTTGATATCTTGAAAACGGTTCGCTTAAATACAAACGTGTTCTAGAAACCTTTATACACGGTGGAATTTAATCGGTGAACAGGAACCCATTTTTCTAATTCAGTAATCGATGGCGGTCACGTTTATGTAGTACTTAAGTGGAACCAAGTTTTTTTTTAGCATAATTTTTTTTTATGTTGAAATTAAAATTTATTGTCACCCTACTAATGGTTTAGTCTGAAAAGTTTAATACCTCTTTTCAAACTATCAGCCCTAGAAACTAAAAACATAAATGAGCAATAACCACTCACATGCTTTAATTTTTGCGATAGACTCTATTCCTATGTAAAATAAGAGCGATGCATGGCTGATAGTTTGAAAAGAGGTATTAAACTTTTCAGACTAAACCATTAGTAGGGTGACAATAAATTTTAATTAAAGTTTAATTTCAACATAAAAATTTGTTATGCTAAAAAAAAACTTGGTTCCACTTAAGTACTACATAAACGTGACCGCCATCGATTACTGAATTAGAAAAATGGGTTCCTGTTCACCGATTAAATTCCACCGTGTATAACTTATAAAGACCTTTCTAGTGATATTACAGACGCTTAAGTACATCGATTTAAAAAATCTACCCCTTCGTTACATGTATGGAGGGCCAATTATTTTTCATTTGTACGGTTTAAT
The DNA here is from genome assembly GCA_025490895.1 of Thaumatotibia leucotreta. Classification (NCBI taxonomy): domain Eukaryota; kingdom Metazoa; phylum Arthropoda; class Insecta; order Lepidoptera; family Tortricidae; genus Thaumatotibia; species Thaumatotibia leucotreta. Next base: position 21,402 of record JALPQI010012000.1, read on the forward strand.
GGTCCGAATGACCCGGAAACTTAATTTTATGAAATGGTGTGAGTCGGGCTAGCCATTTTTTTATATTATAGATAGTTTGAATAGTATAAAAACCAATTCTTAAAATTGTGTATCACCTAATTGATACCTTAGAGACGGTTAACATTGAGAAAATAAAATTTAACATTAAACTTGGCATATACAATTTTTCAGCATGTTCAGTATATCTGTTCTAGTTATAATTATGAATTTTCCATTAACCACCTATTTGAAATAAAACATTTCATTATAATCAGTTACATTATAGGGTTTATGTTTCACATATAATATTATGTTGATCATGTGTGCAATTCAATAAATAATAAATGATAAAAAATAAAAAAATCCTTAAAAAAGTTATAAAAACTAATGAGATTTACTGTCTCAATTATTTTGAAACATCTGTTTTCCAAACCTAAAACAAATTAATCCCTTGATTATTTGGTGTTTTTTATTGATAGTTTTAGCTGCCAAATTAGTGTTATTGTAAATTTTTCGATTTTATTCCTAGGCAATTAATAACATAGCGTAGGTACCGTAGAATTAGCTGAAGATTTCTATCTATTCCCATACCTATGGTACCTTCATCGCAATATTTAAACATACAATTGTTTTGTCAAAATACATGTACCTACCTACCTTCGCGAAGTATACTAGTTAAAGAATAGCAGGTACTTAAAATGTAAAATATTATTATTTTTCATCCCAAAGACATTAAATTAAGGTGTTTAACACTTTTGGAATTCTTAGCCAGTGAATACTAATGTTGTGGCAGACGCACGCACGTGTCTGGCCATATAAACGAACACTTATGTTATTATCACAAGCTTGCAAATATAGCGAAAGAACATGCTAAGTAAGTGTAATAAAGTCAACAGAGTATGTATAAACTGTTACTAAGCTATTACAGTAACCATGTAGCAAGTTTTATTTGTATATCTCATTAACGACTTGACACATACGAGCGTGTAATGATGGAGGTAGCTAACCCTCTCTCATTGATTTAAAACATTTATCAAGGTACCTGCTAACCAATTAGCAGACCATGAATTGTGTGAAGCGGATTCAATTACCTACGGAAAGTTAGAAATATCTATTATTGCAATACTTACATGAATCACTCATTAGTTGCAAAAACTAAAGTCGATTTATCCATTTACTCATCTTAGTCCAGTTTTTAGTGCGTTTGATAGGATGAAGGAAAAATAAATGGCATTTTGATTGGATGTCGTATTAATCTTATAATTGTAGAAATTATATAACAGACTTTAGATTTCACTTTTATAAAACAATATACAGATATTAGTCAAAGTTAGTGTAAAGGTTCTTCTTTCCGTTCCGTTTACAGATAATGAAGTTCTTGCACATCATTCACACATAAATAAAATTGTATAACAAATATCATGGAACAATCTTACACGAATCGTAATTACTTCAACCCTCAAATTTTTTTTTTAAACAGTGCGCTGTATAGCAAATATGACTACATTTCTGGCATTTTTATTTTATTTTATTTTTGACGTCAAAAAACTATACACAAAATTAATTGTGTGAAAAATAGACTTTCCATAAAATTCTCCATACAAATCGCCAATTTCATAGGTACCTTACTAAACTAATACTCACTAAATACTCGTAAAAGTCTTTAGTTAGATGTATATATATATATATATATTTATTAGGTATTGTACTCGTGTTTTTCATGATGTTAAGTTTTTCGTCGCTAGGCACCCTATTAGAAAAGCGTTAGGTACTTGCTTTTTTTTAAAACGGACAAGTGCTACTCAGGCCCGCCCATCGACCGTTCCGTAAATATTGGTAGGTTATCTATCAACATTATCATTTACGTTAAAAATCTGTGAGATTGCGAGCTGATCCTGAAATTCAGTTTACTAAAGCTATAATTGCATACTTAGGTATAGACAATTGTGGTTAAGCTAGTTGCAGGGAATGATAAAGGTGCATTCTACATCTTTGTCGGAAACGTGACGGCTATGACAACTACCTTAACAATATATGGAAAGTGCGAGAATTCTCTATCAATACAAATACCAAGTTATAAAATTAATATGCACCAAAAATTGTAATCCTTACTTTCTTAAAAGTATGCGAAAAACGGCGTCACGTACTCGACATTCTCGTTGCATTCCACGAGAATGTCGAAATGTGCCTAAAGAAAAATAATATAATTTTTCGCCGAAATTGATATCATGCAATCCTTAAACGTATGAAAAGGGAGTGAAAGTTACTAAAGAGGATCAATCATTTCTTGAGCAGACTGATGAAAAAATGAAAATTGAAATACCACGCAGAGAAAGTCACGGGCAGCAGCTAGTTGATAATAAAACGACGAGTGTAAGTAAGTGAGTTTGTTTTAGCTAACCTTAAGAATATACTCATTTCTCCTATAACATTTTTACTCCCATTTTTAACCGTTTTTACAAGAACCCTTGTTTGAATGAATTTTGAAAAAGTTTGAATTAAGTTTTCTTTTATTGTAACAATAAACCTCTAAATGCAATATCTAGTCTGTAAATAAGTCTATAAATTACATTAATTAGTCATCATGTCATACTAAATCTCAACCCCCTTTTTTATTGCTTATGGAACTAATTACAAAAAACTCTAAATTTGATTTCCTTGGATCGTTACAAAGTGTCTAAAAATGAAGTTTCAAGTCTAGAAATTAGAAAATAATGTGAATGATCACACCGAAACACCTCATACAAACATTCAACTCCCTTTTTAGCCCTTAGATATTCCGTTTCCTTAATATAAACGATATTTTTGGTGACAGTACAATCACAGGTAAAAGTATCTTAGATCACAAAAACCGCATAAATACCTATATTTATGACATCCTCATCGTAATAATAATAATATTATGACACCCTCTTATTTAGTTCCTAGAAAGTATGAACATCTTTACATAGGTACCTGGTATGTAAAGATTTTAGTTACTTACGGAAATAAAAAATCAAATACAAAACTATAAATTTAGTACATGCAATCAAATTAATTAAGGTCACATTTTTTTTTTTTCATTTACATCCTGAGAATTAAACTTTTCTAAAAGTATGTAATACTTACTATCATAGTACCTATCATTGTGAACAAGTTTTGCATGTAATTACATTTCTTACAGATGTTTTATGAAGATTCCCGTACTTGCCCATGAGAAGTTATTAATAACTTACCATAGTTAACATTTAGTAGGCACTGGTCTCACCGCGAGCTACTAAGCTATGAACTAGGTATCGGCTATAAACACGAACAAAAGATACGCACTCCCGTATAAATAAAAGAGACACGGCGATACCTACTCGCCCGACGGTGATAGCTATTAGCTGGGCGAGTATCGCTGTGTTTCTTTTATTTACTCGCGAGTGCGTATCTTTTGTTCGTGTTTATAGCCGATAGTTCATAGCTTAGTGGCTCGCGGTGAGACCAGTGCCTTACACTTTGCTAAATATTTTTAATTGTCTGTTATTATAGTTCCATTATAACACTATGTTTGACATAAAAACAAGAACATGGGCACTGATATTGCTGCCATCTATATTCTTATCGTTGAACTATGAAGGTTTCGAAAACAGAGACCGTGGCAAAGAGAATCGCTTCGTAAAACTTGGTAACGTGTTGCATAATAGTAAATGAGGTGATACATAGATGGCGCTGTGATAAAAAATATTGTTTTTGGTTTGATCACAAAGTACCTAAATATAGAGGGTCTGTTTCATAGAAGGCTCAAATAGTTCGGAATATGTTACAATAGATGTCACTAGGAGCACGATTGACTAGTAATAGATTTAGTTTTATTTGAAATCCAGATATTTACTACCTGTTAGTGCACAGTTTTAATTAATTTAGCATTATACATCAAAAATAATCAAAACCACCCTTTCTAGAAGAGTAAATTAGTAAATAAAAAAATTAACTATTTTTGGAATAAATTGATTTCAGCGCCATCTATTATTGCACGTACATATTTTTAATGCGTTTTTCTCGATACGCGTCAAACAGTACACTGCTCGAGTCTTGACAGAAATAATCTATAGATGTCGCTAAACAAAATCTTGCATAATATTGATTTTAAATGTTTAAGGAGGTCTAAAAAACCAAAAAAGTAATAAATACAATAAAAAAAAAGTAAAAAGTCCCTACATCACTAATAATAACAAAAAAATACATACATTACAAAACATATGCTAGGATTTGAACCCGTAACATAACAACTGATAACAATAAATATAGCTGATTAGGGTATATCCGAATTATATAACAAATACATTGCGGCGCGGCGTTGCCGTCGTCAGCATTCTCTTTGCTTTACCGTAATCTGACGAGCTGGCAACAAACGAAACGAGAGGCATAGAAAATTGAAGGTAATCTGAGCATTGCATTCTGTTTCTATTCTACGCTTCAATACCAAACTCACATAGCGAAATAATAATTAAACTGTTACTAATGGCACTCTATCTATATCATTGGCAATAAATAGCTCTACTCTGTCCAACATCCAACAAACTCTGTAAGAAAAAAAAGGCTAATACTAATTTTCTCTTATTGTGTCTACATTTTTTGAATTTGCCATTGTGTCCATTCTAAGATCCAAGATGGCGGGAACTTTTTTTGCAATTTTCATCATTATACTCGTTTCCGACTAATTCGCATACGTGGAATACGATTTCCGGGTCCATTCTAAAATCCAAGATGGCGGGAACTTTTTTTTTCCAATTTTCATCATTATACTCGTTTCCGACTAATTCGCATACGTGGAATACGATTTCCGGGTCCATTCTAAAATCCAAGATGGCGGGAACTTTTTTTTTCCAATTTTCATCATTATACTCGTTTCCGACTAATTCGCATACGTGGAATACGATTTCCGGGTCCATTCTAAAATCCAAGATGGCGGGAACTTTTTTATTCCAATTTTCATCATTATACTCGTTTCCGACTAATTCGCATAGATACGTGGAATACGATTTCCGGGTCCATTCTAAAATCCAAGATGGCGGGAACTTTTTTTTTGCAATTTTCATCATTATACTCGTTTCCGACTAATTCGCATACGTGGAATACGATTTCCGGGTCCATTCTAAAATCCAAGATGGCGGGAACTTTTTTTTCCAATTTTCATCATTATACTCGTTTCCGACTAATTCGCATACGTGGAATACGATTTCCGGGTCCATTCTAAAATCCAAGATGGCGGGAACTTTTTTTTTTGCAATTTTCATCATTATACTCGTTTCCGACTAATTCGCATACGTGGAATACGATTTCCGGGTCCATTCTAAAATCCAAGATGGCGGGAACTTTTTTTTTCCAATTTTCATCATTATACTCGTTTCCGACTAATTCGCATACGTGGAATACGATTTCCGGGTCCATTCTAAAATCCAAGATGGCGGGAACTTTTTTTTTTGCAATTTTCATCATTATACTCGTTTCCGACTAATTCGCATACGTGGAATACGATTTCCGGGTCCATTCTAAAATCCAAGATGGCGGGAACTTTTTTTTCCAATTTTCATCATTATACTCGTTTCCGACTAATTCGCATACGTGGAATACGATTTCCGGGTCCATTCTAAAATCCAAGATGGCGGGAACTTTTTTTTTTGCAATTTTCATCATTATACTCGTTTCCGACTAATTCGCATACGTGGAATACGATTTCCGGGTCCATTCTAAAATCCAAGATGGCGGGAACTTTTTTTTTCCAATTTTCATCATTATACTCGTTTCCGACTAATTCGCATACGTGGAATACGATTTCCGGGTCCATTCTAAAATCCAAGATGGCGGGAACTTTTTTTTTTTGCAATTTTCATCATTATACTCGTTTCCGACTAATTCGCATACGTGGAATACGATTTCCGGGTCCATTCTAAAATCCAAGATGGCGGGAACTTTTTTTCTAATTTTCATCATTATACTCGTTTCCGACTAATTCGCATACGTGGAATACGATTTCCGGGTCCATTCTAAAATCCAAGATGGCGGGAACTTTTTTTTTTGCAATTTTCATCATTATACTCGTTTCCGACTAATTCGCATACGTGGAATACGATTTCCGGGTCCATTCTAAAATCCAAGATGGTGGGAACTTTTTTTTTTGCAATTTTCATCATTATACTCGTTTCCGACTAATTCGCATACGTGGAATACGATTTCCGGGTCCATTCTAAAATCCAAGATGGCGGGAACTTTTTTTTTCCAATTTTCATCATTATACTCGTTTCCGACTAATTCGCATACGTGGAATACGATTTCCGGGTCCATTCTAAAATCCAAGATGGCGGGAACTTTTTTTTTTGCAATTTTCATCATTATACTCGTTTCCGACTAATTCGCATACGTGGAATACGATTTCCGGGTCCATTCTAAAATCCAAGATGGTGGGAACTTTTTTTTTTTGCAATTTTCATCATTATACTCGTTTCCGACTAATTCGCATACGTGGAATACGATTTCCGGGTCCATTCTAAAATCCAAGATGGCGGGAACTTTTTTTTTTGCAATTTTCATCATTATACTCGTTTCCGACTAATTCGCATACGTGGAATACGATTTCCGGGTCCATTCTAAAATCCAAGATGGCGGGAACTTTTTTTTTTCCAATTTTCATCATTATACTCGTTTCCGACTAATTCGCATACGTGGAATACGATTTCGGGTCCATTCTAAAATCCAAGATGGCGGGAACTTTTTTTCTAATTTTCATCATTATACTCGTTTCCGACTAATTCGCATACGTGGAATACGATTTCCGGGTCCATTCTAAAATCCAAGATGGCGGGAACTTTTTTTTTCCAATTTTCATCATTATACTCGTTTCCGACTAATTCGCATACGTGGAATACGATTTCCGGGTCCATTCTAAAATCCAAGATGGCGGGAACTTTTTTTTTCCAATTTTCATCATTATACTCGTTTCCGACTAATTCGCATACGTGGAATACGATTTCCGGGTCCATTCTAAAATCCAAGATGGCGGGAACTTTTTTTTGCAATTTTCATCATTATACTCGTTTCTGACTAATTTGCATACGTGGAATATCATTTTTGGGTCCATTTTAAGATCCAAGATGGCGGCTACTTTTTTTGTAATTTTCATTATTATGCTCGTTTCTGACTAATTCGCATATGTGTAATACGATTTCCGGGCCCATTCTAAGATCCAAGGTGGCGGGAACTTTTTTTTGCAATTTTCATCATTATACTCGTTTCTGACTAATTTGCATACGTGGAATATCATTTTTGGGTCCATTCTAAGATCCAAGATGGCGGCTACTTTTTTTGTAATTTTCATTATTATACTCGTGGACCCGGAAATCGTATTCCACGAATGCGAATTAGTCGGAAACGAGTATAATGATGAAAATTGGAAAAAAAAAGTTCCCGCCATCTTGGATTTTAGAATGGACCCGGAAATCGTATTCCACGTATGCGAATTAGTCGGAAACGAGTATAATTATGAAAATTGCAAAAAAAAAAGTTCCCGCCATCTTGGATTTTAGAATGGACCCGGAAATCGTATTCCACGTATGCGAATTAGTCGGAAACGAGTATAATGATGAAAATTGGAAAAAAAAAGTTCCCGCCATCTTGGATTTTAGAATGGACCCGGAAATCGTATTCCACGTATGCGAATTAGTCGGAAACGAGTATAATGATGAAAATTGGAAAAAAAAAGTTCCCGCCATCTTGGATTTTAGAATGGACCCGGAAATCGTATTCCACGTATGCGAATTAGTCGGAAACGAGTATAATGATGAAAATTGCAAAAAAAAAAGTTCCCGCCATCTTGGATTTTAGAATGGACCCGGAAATCGTATTCCACGTATGCGAATTAGTCGGAAACGAGTATAATGATGAAAATTGCAAAAAAAAAAGTTCCCGCCATCTTGGATTTTAGAATGGAACTAAAAAAGATATTCCACGTATGCGAATTAGTCGGAAACGAGTATAATGATGAATATTGCGAAATAAAAAGTTCCCGCCATCTTGGATCTTAGAATGGAACTAAAAAAGATATTCCACGTATGCAAATTAATCAGAAACGAGTATAATGATGAAAATTGCAAAAAAAAGTTCCCGCCATCTTGGATTTTAGAATGGACCCGGAAATCGTATTCCACGTATGCGAATTAGTCGGAAACGAGTATAATGATGAAAATTGGAAAAAAAAAGTTCCCGCCATCTTGGATTTTAGAATGGACCCGGAAATCGTATTCCACGTATGCGAATTAGTCGGAAACGAGTATAATGATGAAAATTGCAAAAAAAAAAGTTCCCGCCATCTTGGATTTTAGAATGGACCCGGAAATCGTATTCCACGTATGCGAATTAGTCGGAAACGAGTATAATGATGAAAATTGCAAAAAAAAAAGTTCCCGCCATCTTGGATTTTAGAATGGAACTAAAAAAGATATTCCACGTATGCGAATTAGTCGGAAACGAGTATAATGATGAATATTGCGAAATAAAAAGTTCCCGCCATCTTGGATCTTAGAATGGAACTAAAAAAGATATTCCACGTATGCAAATTAATCAGAAACGAGTATAATGATGAAAATTGCAAAAAAAAGTTCCCGCCATCTTGGATTTTAGAATGGACCCGGAAATCGTATTCCACGTATGCGAATTAGTCGGAAACGAGTATAATGATGAAAATTGGAAAAAAAAAGTTCCCGCCATCTTGGATTTTAGAATGGACCCGGAAATCGTATTCCACGTATGCGAATTAGTCGGAAACGAGTATAATGATGAAAATTGGAAAAAAAAAGTTCCCACCATCTTGGATTTTAGAATGGACCCGGAAATCGTATTCCACGTATGCGAATTAGTCGGAAACGAGTATAATGATGAAAATTGCAAAAAAAAAAGTTCCCGCCATCTTGGATTTTAGAATGGACCCGGAAATCGTATTCCACGTATGCGAATTAGTCGGAAACGAGTATAATGATGAAAATTGCAAAAAAAAAAGTTCCCGCCATCTTGGATTTTAGAATGGAACTAAAAAAGATATTCTACGTATGCGAATTAGTCGGAAACGAGTATAATGATGAATATTGCGAAATAAAAAGTTCCCGCCATCTTGGATCTTAGAATGGAACTAAAAAAGATATTCCACGTATGCAAATTAATCAGAAACGAGTATAATGATGAAAATTGCAAAAAAAAGGTCCCGCCATCTTGGATTTTAGAATGGACTCGGGAATCGTATTCCATGTATGCGAATTAGTAAGAAACGAGTATAATGATGAAAATTGCAAAAAAAAGTTCCCGCCATCTTGGATTTTAGAATGGACTCTGAAATCGTATTCAACTTATGCGAATTAGTCGGAAACGAGTATAATGATGAAAATTGCAAAAAAAAGTTCCCGCCATCTTGGATCTTAGAATGGAACCAAAAAAGATATTCCACGTATGCGAATTAGTCAGAAACGAGTATAATAATGAAAATCGCAAAAAAAAGGTCCCGCCATCTTGGATTTTAGAATGGACCCGGAAATCGTATTCCACGTATGCGAATTAGTCGGAAACGAGTATAATGATGAAAATTGCAAAATAAAAAGTTCCCGCCATCTTGAATCTTAGAATGGACCCGAAAATCGTATTCCACGCATGCGAATTAGTCAGAAACGAGTATAAAGAAAAAAATTTAAAAAAAAAGATCCCGCCATCTTGGATTTTAGAATGGACCAGGAAATCGTATTCCACGTATGCGAATTAGTCAGAAACGAGTATAATGATGAAAATTGCAAAAAAAAAGTTCCCGCCATCTTGGATCTTAGAATGGAACTAAAAAAGATATTCCACGTATGCGAATTAGTCAGAAACGAGTATAATGATGAAAATTGCAAAAAAAAGGTCCCGCCATCTTGGATTTTAGAATGGACTTGGAAATCGTATTCCACGTTTGCGAATTAATCTGAAACGAGTATAATGATGAAAATTGCAAAAAAAAAGTTCCCGCCATCTTGGATTTTAGAATGGCCCCGGAAATCGTATTCCACGTATGCGAATTAGTCAGAAACGAGTATAATGATGAAAATTGCAAAAAAAAAGTTCCCGCCATCTTGGATTTTAGAATGGACCCGGAAATCGTATTCCACGTATGCGAATTAGTCGGAAACGAGTATAATGATGAAAATTGCAAAATAAAAAGTTCCCGCCATCTTGAATCTTAGAATGGACCCGAAAATCGTATTCCACGCATGCGAATTAGTCAGAAACGAGTATAAAGATGAAAATTAAAAAAAAAGTTCCCGCCATCTTGGATTTTAGAATGGAGTAGGAAATCGTATTCCACGTCTGCGAATTAGTCAGAAACGAGTATAATGATGAAAATTGCAAAAATAAGTTGCCGCCATCTTGGATCTCATAATGGACCCGAAATTTGTATTCAACGTATGCGAATTAGTCAGAAACGAGTATAACCCAACTCTGTCAGGAATAACTAGGTACACTCTTCACGCTTCAAGTTTGTCTGTATACTCATTTTCACCCTGTATAATTATGTATGTAACACCCTGTATGTATACGTATGTATCTATCGGATCTATGATCACTTTGTATAACTATAAAACGAAACGAAAGAGCTCGTGATTCTGATTAGAAAAAATGTATAAAAGTCCATATATGGAAAATTTTATAAAACGACAACAAAATAAAAACCCGCCCGTATGCACCTTGTAAAACACTGTTTTTACAAAATCAAAGATTATGCGCAACAAAAAAATAAAAAAACAAAGTTTGAAAAAAAAAGAAATAAAAGAACATTTTCAGCGCGTATAGTTAGGATTTGAACCTGGTACCTCTGCTTCACAGCCGAACGCATGAACCACATTACCAACCTCCCTATATCGTAGTACGGCAAAATATGCTATGTGTTACAAGTGATCATGCGTTTCGTTCGTGGCAAGGTAGTGTATACTGTTTCAGAGCCATCTGTGCCAATGGACGAACAACAAAGGTAGTGTATATACTGTTTCAGAGCCATCTGTATGCCATGCTCACGAACAACCGTGGCGCCGTCTAGTAGTGACGACATTTCAGGTGGATGCATTTTAATGTATGGTGCTGATATATCTACTTAAACTAAATAATCTCTGGTTTGATGTTAATAAAATTGAGTGAAGTAATTTTATTGTAACTAGTAATCAAATTATGTACAGTCACCACATGGGAATGTTGAGCCACTAGGCAATGGATGCAATTTGGTCGTGTAATATTATGGGTTCGGTATTTTTCGTTAGTAGGCACGATGGCGACATGACCGATGTTCCCCGATGATATGTCAGTCAAATACGAATCTTTGTTGCGTCAACATTTCAGTGTGTCAAAACTAGTTGAAATAATAAAAATTTCTTCGTCTACGAGAATTAAGGGTTAGTCGTCGGCCATTATTAGACGCTAGATGTCGTTGTTCCTAGAGGAAACTGGATAACGACAGTTCTTCATAGATTTGTCTAAAATCGTTTAGTAATTTATTTGTATTTGTTTCAAATCGGAAGCCATGATTTATCTGATATTAATAGGCGAGGTATTTTTTCCATTCATATTTATATAAATAGGCATGTTATCGAGCAATTTTAAATTATTTTTTTCATTGACAGAGACAAATGCTATTGCTGTCTTTATTATCATTCGCTACAGCTCAGTTGACGTTAGTTGAAAACTTATGTAATGTAACCTTTGTAGAAATATGGTTTGACAATCTACCCATAATTCTATAGAATCTGTCAGTAGCCATAAAAATGTATAATAGAAACTTGATAGTTTCTGACTGAAATTCTAACTTTGAAAAAATACCTGTCAGCGACAGCTGTTAAAAGGAAAGTGAACGAAATTGCCATCAGGGCTCTGAAGTTGGATTGACGTCTCCAGGTCTAACGCGGATGTTATAACGTAACTATAGTAACGTAAGCTTCCGGAAAAATAGCGAACAATCATTGGTTAAACATTTTTGTTATTACGTAACCATGGTAATGTCATCTTCTGAAGAATACGCGAGCGGTCCTTGGCTAACCGTAGCAACGACCGCCCCATTGGTCAGCAGAGTTCGGCCGAAGTCGTGATACCTGCCTCATAAGAGTTCGGAACCCGATTTGTATTATTCGACCAAGTTGCGAACAGTGACAAGTGGCTCAACAATCCCGTGTGGTGACTGTACTACAACTTCTTTTATCTGTTTGTATGATCCAACTTTCATCAAATTCAGAAAGAAAGATTTTATCACACGATTGTCCAAAATTTTAAAAAGGAATGTATTGTTTTCAGAGTTCATGTAATGTGATTATATGAATTTATTCATACCTTTAGATTCTAGATTTAGAGGTAAGCTAAAATAATGCTAAGTGGCAGATTAATTATTAACACGAAGTGGGACCATTTTCTTATTTATTGAATTTCCCGAAAAAAGTTAGTAAAATTTTAGTGGTCACACCAGAGTTGGGCAGAAAGTAATCCGATTAACTCCTTGCGATTACCTTTGTATGTATACGGTCGGCTCTAATAATATGTATACGATTTTGATCCTTATGCCCTTGACATACGTTGTAAACATATTATTAGACGTGACGTACTTTGTAATCCAGATTATCTAGATTACAAACATACAAATGTAATTTACGGAAATAATCGGAACTTTACATAACTTTTTGCCCAACTTTGGGTCAGACACTACAAATACGTCATTCTCCAACCGATTTTGATGTAGACTTCAGGATGCTTAGCCAAGTTGCCAATCGCTAGCGCTTAATCGTCAATCGCAGCTAACTGTCTATGTCGCTCTAATATGAAAGAGTGACAGAGACGGAAAACTACGATACGCTACTAAGCGCTAGCGCTTGGCAACTTGGCTAAGCATCCAGGTATCGTTACAATCTTTACGCTATCGTAAGTATCATATCGTCGGGGATAGTGCAATACCGCGTAACTACCAAACAGATAGAGTTCAAATATCAAACAATTGACACTCAAATTGAGCGTAATTGCATTTGTTAGTTACGCGTTATTGCACTATCCCCGAAGATATGCAATATAATGTCACATTGAAAACAATATAGTAGCCTATTAATAGGTAGGTACTCAATTTTGTCTGACTCGAAAAAATAAATGTGTAAGAAATGTAGTAGTTTACTGACCATAAATAACATTTTTCAAGTCACCAAGCCCTAGGTTAATTTGTACAATAGGAGCACTGAATTCATGTAATTTAATAATAAGGAACCTAAATTGAAGATCATTCTGATAGTTAGCCTGTTCAAAGGTAGTCGGAATAATTTAATGAAGCAATTATATAATTTCTAACTGAATGTGATTCCAGGAAAACCTTTTAATCTTGCTCACTTTTCCTCTACCACATTGCAATAGCTGTTTTAATTTCCTGTAACTACGATATTTAAACGCTCCTTTCATTAACGTAGGTACTTCAGCATTAAATGAACTTTCATTCGTCCTGTCTGACATTATTCCTTTTGTGTTAATTTTCCAACGAGAATTAATTTTTCTGAGGTGAATAAAGAACATCAAAGCTGATGAGAGCTCTAATTTGCAAGACGCCGAGAATTTAAAATGTTATTATGTAAACGATTATCGACTAAGGCTGCTTTGATGTCGTGTGATACCGGCCGATTTGGATACAGATAGGTGAGAAATTTATGAAAGAGCATTGATTATGTATGAAGTCTGCATGAAAAGTGAATTGAAGTACGTGTCGTATGGGGTGCAACTAGATAGGTAATATTTCATAGTTTGTTTAATTTCGTGTGGAATGTTACTGTAACTTTTTATATCAATTTTCTTTCCATATTTTGCAATTCTGAAATTATTTATCAGAGTTTTCTAGCCCTATACATAGACAGTTTCAGCAATATTGTATCAAAAAAAGTCTAACTTCTTCTAGCCCCTTTTCTTTGACATGAACAATATACATTATGATGGCAAACCCACTCATGTTTTTCTAAAAATCGGTACATTTTCGCGTACGTAAAAATGGCGTACATGTTTTGTTGTTTGGATAAAACAATGTCCGTAATATTTGTTAAAAGCCCCCTGTTACTCCAATTTGTGGTACAAAAACGAGCGGGTGAACACGGCCATTGCCCAGCACTACATTGTAGATTATTTTACAAAGTTACCGAGAACAAGGAACAAGCCCTTTTCAACCGATTTCAAAAAAGGAAGAGGATCTTAATTTCACTAAGTTTTTTACTCGATGTATTACTCTACGCATTTTTTTTATTTTGTTTATTTTCATATTTGCGAATTTATGGGTCAATTTTGGGTTACTTCTACTCAAAATTGCGATCTCTTCGAGATCCCAAGTTTAGTTAGAATTAGTTTTTTTAGACTGGATATAACTCCGAGATAGTCCCATTGGCACTAAAGTTGGGGTCTGATGATGGGATCTTAGAGAAAACGGTTTTTTTTTTTAATCCTGTGATTAATATTTACTTAGTGACTTCATTTTTTTTTAATTCCTTAAAGGACTTTATCACAAACTTTCCAACGTACAATTCCGTTAGGATTTTTTAAACTTTGCTTCATTAACAAAATCTTTCAAGTATTTTTGAAATAGGATTATAATTGGTTCAATAAGTCTGGTAGCAACCATCAGTACATTACCGTGTACTTACATTGTCTAGGTACACGGATAGTTGGCAGCTATTTTATAAATAATAACAACTTTCACAAAAGGTTAATTACTTCAAATTATGGTAGGTAAAATAGTGTAAAAGTACAGTGAGCCAAGAAACGACATTCATACCTACCCTTTTTTTGTAGCAAGAAGTATACAAAGTAAAATAGTACCTACCTAGGTAGTAAAAGGAGGTTACAAATTTGAAATCAAGTTAGTAAATATGAACAAATTACCTACAAACATGCATTTTTTAAAATAAACGTTGTAGATATCACTAACTGGTAAACTTTTTAATACCTACCATCGATATCACAATGACAAAACAAGCAACATAACCATCAAGGTGTAATGGCAACCACTGGATGATGGAAGCGTGATAATTTTGTCTTACGGATCTGAAACTTCCATCTGGAAGTTTCAGATAATCGTTATTGATGATGGTTCAAGATCTTATATATGCTCAAGTACTAGTAACGAAAGACAACTGATTTAGTCCTAAAAGTCTGGAAGCACCAGTCTTACATAGAGAACCCGCTGTGGAGCCTGTAAGCTGTGTTAGTCATAACCAAATATTCACGTATACATTAATAAACACCAAATTCAATATCCGAAACAGAGACAGTACAAAATAACTGCACAGCATTCTGTATATGCACGGAATACTCCCGTTATCCAGTCTCGCGTGAAACGGAACTCGGCCGAATTTATTTACACCCACATTGAATACATAGCGGTGTCTATTTTGGGAATGGTAACAATGACAATATCTGCAGCCTTTCAGTGAAGAACCACTAACAAAGAAGCTAGTCTAATCCAAATATTCCTACTCATATCTGAGTAAGCATTTTACAATGTATTGATGTTATTAGAATGAAAATGAAATTGATTTTCGATGAAGAATTGCTTCCTGAAGAGATCATGGTTATTTCAAGTATGTAGGTCTAGTCTAGTCTAGTAAGTAGCTATGCCAGATGAAAACCTCACCTCGAGCGAAACTCTCTTCCAGGTAATTATGATAAGGAAATATTATTATGTACTCCTTCTCCTTCTTTTATTTTAGTAAGCAATCATTAATTATGAACTGATTAAGATGACGATGATCTTTAACTAGAGCAATCACTTTTATGAAATAATGACACCGCATTAAAATTGTTAATAGTCTATTAATTGTACCTAAAAAATACTGCCTCTATCAAAACTAAGGGTTGAGTTCACCCTTTATAAGGCACCGGTCTTTAACCTTACCTTACTTATAACACCTGCCTTTTTGTATTTTTTTCTTACACAGAATGCTTTGTACTACAAGATGGTGATGAGGCTTTTAAGTCTTGCCCGTTAAAGGATGGATTCCGTGAATTAGGATTTATTCGAAAGTTTTGTTGTTAACACCTATGTGCTTTTATTTTAAGAATTTTATGATTACAAACAATATTCATGCAAAGCAATTTGGACACGAAAGCTTTGTATAAGTAAAAATATTTCGTTTTAACACAATAAAAAACAATCTTAAAAATGTACATATTACATGGTCATGGACATAGTTTATCAATCACTTGTTTTCGTTGATATAATTAGAAGCATTCTTATGAAGCAGGAGTTCCAACCAAAGGAGGATGTATCTTATGGTGCCTCACAGTCTAATGGAGACTACTCATTAGGCTGGGTCATTTTTCAAAAAATGAGATTTTCTGGAGGGTACAGTTACAAAACGGTGCCATTTGATGTTTGATTATCACTCTTATTTTTATTATATTTTTAATTTAAGTTTTTCTGCCTCCGGATTTGAGTAGAAATTTTCCTAAAATGTATGTATGTATAAGCTTTATTGTACATTAGAACAGAAATACAGGAAACACAGACAAAAACAATTTGATACAACAAAGGCGAACTTATCCCTTTCAGGGATCTCTTCCAGAAATCCAAATGTATGGGGCTACAAAAAAAAGTTATTATTTTCGACTTTTTTTTTCGTCTCTTTTGGCTCCGTAACTATAGAAAAGCTTGAAGAAACTATCCAGGTAAACACAATACTCAAACATAGCTCATGTTGCAACAAAAAGTAAAAACAGATATCAACTGTGCTCAGTACAAAATGTACTGAAGTGTCTATGAAATCTTTAAATTAGATCCGGATGCTGAAAATTAATTCCGATGTCCAAATCATTTTGCACACTCTTTGTCGACCTAATTACGGAACTATTTACAACTGTGCCCAGTAAAAAACAAATACTTTTTTTTATTCATACATCAGTGACCCACCCTACTACTCATATCACTTATTTTTGTACCTTCACTTTTAACCAAAAGATTAATTTCTCCTATATGGATGCTTTTTTATTAGTTCCTAAGGTTAAGGTTGAGATGGCTTGAACATTTGTATCGAATGGAGCAATCTCGTTTGCCATGGCAAATTCTGATGGGAAAGGTTGCAGCCGGCAAAAGACCGGTAGATTGCGTCAAGTGGGATATGGCTGCGTTTAAAGTCCCATGCATCGAATGGCAGCATCTGGCTGGAGACCAATCCAGGTGGCTTCGTGTTATTAATGATGGTCAGTCTAAGCACGATGATGTCTGGTTTGCCTATTTAAAAGAAAAACGTCCGAGGCACCACGAGCAGGCTTCCCACCCCCGTCCATCTGGGGGCATACATCTGCCGGGTATATGGACGAAATATCCTCTCACGTATAGGACTGTAAAGCCATGAACGTAGGTGTCGCTTCCAGGATACTGCTTAAAACATCTGTAATAGATGATAAGACCTACTACAAGGTTCCATCACAAGGTACTATTAACGGAGTAAATGAGGCTCTTAGGTCTTCTGTGGCTCGGTCATATTTTATATTATACATAATATTTTTCTCGGTTGTCTCTCTGCTGTGTTTGCCATGTAAGGTTATTGTAAGAAGTAGGAAAGAAGCGTGAGCATTTAGTATGCAAACGTCAAAGAACGCTTCCCTTGCAGGTTACCAAATACTATTTAGTATTAAGTCCGCTATAAGGGCTGGCTGTGCACTACTGTGCAGCACTTGCATCACGCATTATAGATTTAATTGTGCCCGTACCCAATTTGTAACGTTGAATAACTATCTGAATTTTCTATAAGTAGCTCTCAACTGAGATGAGCTGAGCTAGCTGCAATTGCGTACATAATTGGTATTTAGTATATATTATGTATTATGCGTCTATACGCATAGTTAATAGGACAGGCCTACGTCCAGCAGTGGACTATCATAGGCTGATGATGATGATGATGATGATGATGATGATGATATATATTATCATCATCATCATCATCATCAGCCAAATGACATCCACTGCTGGACATAGGCCTACCCAGGGAGTTCCACAAAGATCGGCCGTGAGCTGACCGCATCCATTGGATACCCGCAACCTGTACC
>JALPQI010012001.1:0-43719 GCA_025490895.1 Thaumatotibia leucotreta
TACCAACTCGACAACTCTTCGTTGCGTTGAATTTGCTATAGAGGGCGCTGTAATCAAATAATGTAATGATCTCTACTAATGTAGTTAAATGGTAAAATAAATGAAATTACTCATTTTTCAAATGACTAGTATGCTTCAAATAAATGTAAGTTCTGTCTTTTTTGTAGTGGCCCCCTGTAAATCCGTCACAAGGACAGTCAAAGGCTTATGCGGGGCCAGGAGTGTAATTGTGTCTGCACAATGACTTATGACAGCCACTGCATCAACTCGCAAATATACACATGGAGCATATAGCTCCGACGACTTCTCTCTGGACGCCCAATTTTAAGGCAAACCAGAGCTAAGAGTCCTACGGGTCCCCTTGGGGTTCCACTTTGACCGAAGAAGACACGCCGAAGACGGAGACCCTGATTGACTCTCAGGATCACTCGAGGCCATGGGGTCTTTATTGCCCAATAGCTCGCCAGAAGCTACCCTGTGGTCGTACAATGAGAGCCTGCGGCCCTACCGCGAACTACGAAATCCGCAAATTGCGGGGATTTTTCCCTGTCACTCTAATGACGTCTTCGTTGGAATGACAGAGATAAATCCTCGAAATTTACGAACTTCGGTGTTCGCGGTAGCACAGGCCTGAGCAGGAATCGTTAGTTCTACTGCTGATTGAACTCACTCTACAAGGCTTGCTATTTAGCAGCGATTTTAAACGAGAGATAATTTGTATAAATAAATAAATTCTACTAAACAAAATAAAAATATCTTGGGACACAAATCGAAAGCGGTAACCGCGGCAAGCTTAAATAGAGCGTGTTATATGGGTACCAAGCGACGTCATATATAAATAACAGATAAATACATATAGATACTTTAAATACACACATCCACGACCATGGAACAAATATCTCTGAAAAATATACCCAAATAATGCCCTCACCGGGATTTGAACTCGCAAGCTCCAGCTTCGTAGGCTACCTAGGCTAACTAGGCTACGGAGGCTGACAAATATTTTGAGCAACTAAAATTCAAATCAACTGTTCCTATGGATAATTCTAGCGTATTGAAATTAAAAAGCAAAGCAAAATCAATCTTAACGTGGTACACCTAAGAGATAGAGGTACTAAGTTACGAAATAAATTGTTAGCTCTCGGTCTATGTTACGAGTAGGTACAATCTCTAATTCTGTTTTCTCAGTATTATGAATTGACACATAAAACTCCTTTATAATAAATCCTTTATAAAATGTTGCAATGAAACTTTTGCGGCACTATTTTATACAGGACGTCGGTACAGGTTGACTTATAATAGTTATACATTAAGTGAGTATATAGATTATTAACAGTAATTGATAGCAGTTGTATGCATGCACCTGCTTCAATTGCTAACCAAATTTGTACGCCATTCGGCCCGACATGGAGAAACTGTGTATCTGCCTTTTTGTAAGACCTGTACTAATGTTGTAAGTAGGTATTGTACCCTACCCACAAATAAACAATTTTGATTTTAATTTTGACGTCTCGAAACCATGGGACATGCAGGGAAAGTACCTTAAATATCGTAGATAGGATATTTGGCTCAAATAACTCTTAATATTATTTTGAAAACTATGGGACATGAAGTAAAAGTACCGTAAATATCGTAGATAGGATATTTTGCTCAAATAACACTTTATATTATTTTGAAAAGTTAGAAATTCTGCATTCACAGAATTTTCAAAATTCAAAATTACTTGCCTCGTCTGGGAATCGAAGCTACTCAAATGTGAAAAATAAACACCTCCTGTTTTTATGATGTCAATCGAGAGCACGGATCTAAAAAAATATTCTCTTAAAGTAAAATAGCATCTTAGAATAAAGGAATATGGTTAAATGGCTAGATTTAATTATTCAAATTGCAAGAAAAATTTATATTGCTGTTCAACTTGTCACACAAAATCTATGAATGTATAATTACTCGCTATTAAAAATAAGATAAAGTCTCTTTATACCATAACAGTGTATCAACAGCTTTTAGAGTACTTTCTCTTCATGTCCCGTACTCTTGGGACATAAATAGGTAATTTTATTTTCACAATGCAGCAGAGTAGCCTGTTGGTCTAGCTAGCTAAGATGCCATTGTGCAATCGTATACGATAAGCGATAAGTCACGTGATTATAATAATACATGGAAATTGTCACGTGACTTTTCGTACGAATTTGTCATTCTCGTATATTTATTACTTATCACATGTCGTATAGGTATATACGATTGCAGAATGACATGAATAGGCCTGCTAATACTTGTATGCATCATGTAGCTGAGCATTTTCACTTTTAGGGACACCTAATTACATGGCGTGAAATTAAAAAACCATAATTGCAGCCTTTGATGGCAGAACAGAAGCGTCATCAAAGTGGCCACATTATTTTGATCGCCAATCCGCTTGCCTCCCAATGTGCTAATACGCATAGTTCATAGAAGAGGTCTACGTCCAGCAGTGGACCTCGATAGACCGATGATGTGAAAGAAATTTTAAAGAGTCCACTGCCGGATACGCATACAAGTGCCTATACTGAGTTTTGTTGACATTCACCCACTGACTTTAATCAAAATGGCTGCTTGATAGAGTCCTAAGTCCTAATAATAGATTCGATTTCTTTCTCGTAAGTCAGCCTCCGTAGCCTAATTGGTAGTGACCCTGCCTACGAAGCTGGAGGTTCCGGATTCGAATCCCGGCGAGGACATTATTTGTGTATTTATTTACCACAAATATTTGTTCCTTGGTCATGGCTGTCTATGTATTTAAGTAGCTATATGTATCTTTCTAATTGTAGGTAGATATAAGAACAATTGGGAATCCAGTCCTATTTTTGAATCCTAAAAAATCGTGGCAAACTTAAGATAGGCGTGCAGTTGATTGTTTTAGGACTGATTTTTCGATCTCCAGTTACACAGCGTCTGTCAGATAAATATTAGCTCTGTCCTTCTTTGACTGATGACTTGAGAAAAGGACAGTGATAATTTTAACTAACGATTACTTTTATTTTTTATTCGCTGTGATTCACGGAAGGTCGTCTGGTGTAATTGGAAGCACGTTGGACCGGCAATCCAGAGGAAGCGGGTTCGAATCCCGTGACAACCAGAGTCTTTCGCAATTGATTTTTTCTATGGTAAGCACATCTATTACGACATTGTAGTTTTAGGGATTGAAAAATGAGGCCTTAGTCTACAAGAAATGACCTCAAGTCTAAATCAGTTGACTAATATGGGCGCGACCATGTGAATTTCATTATGTGGGGTCAATAATAAGAAACGAGATTGCTAATTTAGTCTAGAGATGATACTTTGGTATATAAAGAGCACGAAATCTATTGCAGATCAGACAGTTTTTGGACGATCTAGCTAGCAAAATGGTGAGTGCTATTTGATGTAAAAAAAAGGATTTTGTGCCTATCTATTTGACAGTGTAAAAATAGTTAAAGTCTGTTTTATATCAAATCAATATTCATTATTCTGTATCGTTTGAATGAGAAATATTACTTTTTGTGTATCTAGTCATGGTGTCCAGTTAGGCCTCTTCATATAGCATCAACCGATCATTTCAGTCTAATGTGTTACTCTCCGATCTATATATGTATCTACTTTTGGACCTTATTACAATGCAATAAAGATTACTATATTGAAAAGCTGTTTTGTAATGCAAAATCAAAGTACAATTATACTTGTGAAATGCTTAACTTCTAGAAGCTGACACATATTTTACATCAAATTATACTAAAACAATTCATGTTCACCTTTGTTTATATTTTTAATTTCATTAAGTAGCTTAAATGCCTTAGATATTTGTGAGAATGTTGTAAAATTTTGTGTTTTTTTATCAGGGAAAACGTTAAAACACTCATTTCACTATTTATTATTGAAAATTTATTAAAATGTAATTTACGAAATAATTTTAATTTAGGTATTTATGTATATCTGAATGCTTTAGTTTTCTTTCTAGTCTATTGAAAGTTTGTGACCAAAATAAGTCCAGAGCACTGCAGCAAAAAAGCTATACTTAACTGCTGTTAAGACAATGTTTTGTTTCATAATATTGAATAAGTACGAGAACGCTTAGGATCATATCAATGTAGCACATAGTAAAATATTTCATACCTGGCACCAAATTGTATAATGGTGTTTGACTATTCGGTATCAGTCGTCCTATTAGGTATATCGTAGCGTCCGAATCGTTCTAAAATTTTTGAACACGCCTTTATTGCCGTAACGATAGAGGCATGTTCAAATGTTTTTTCCACTCACTAGCTCGCGATAGTGAGGGGAAAAAAGTTGTATTACACTTGGCGGCAAAGTTTGCTTAACTCTCGTGCCTTGAGACCTTCGCAATGCTCAAGATTCCAGTTTTTGAACCACTCGCTACGCTCGTGACTCAATTTTGGAATCTTTCGCTACCTCAGGTCTCAATATTGGCACGACAGTTAAACAACAACTGCCCCCTTGTATAATAAATAACTATTTGTGCGCTCCGAACGCTATGATATATCAGAAAGCTTAATTATGATATCTTTCCAGAAACTTCTGATCGCATTCGCCGCGGCCGTAGCTTGCGCCAGCGCCGGTTCTGCAGACAGTTCTGCTCAGGTCCTGAGGTTCGACTCCGAGGTCAACCCTGACAGCTTCTCCTACGCGTATGAGACCAGCAATGGCATCGCCGGCAGTGCCAGCGGCGTTGTCAACAACATCAACTCTGTGAGTCCAGGTCTCATTCTCTGGCCCTCATGAAAAAGGCTCTCGAAGAAAGAACTCCCTGGCTATTTTGGAAAACGGCGTAACATACCCTTTTTCACAAGCCTCGGGGAGTTATACCCTTTTTTACTACGGCCACACAATTATTATGAGACGCAGCAAATGAGCAGACGAATCGTCGTCACTGCTGAATTATACAGGGTGGTCCAAACCTTGACGTCAAAAAATTTTTTTTAGATTCCTCACGTCATGAGCTATCAAAATATACCCCATGTATGTTAGCCGATTTTTTGTAGTTTTCGAGTTATGAATTTTTGAAATTTTTTTTTTGAGAAATTCTGAAATGAAGAAATTTATTAATAAAAAAAACTGTTAGGTTTTTTAACTACTTTCTTTTTGTATAAGTATTACTACAAATAAAGCATTTACTGACAAAAAAATTAGCGTCCTCACTTGGATACAAGTAGGATAAAAAAATACAAAATTCAAAATTTTACGCTAAAAACGCATCAAAATAGCATTAATGTAAGTAAATAAAAAAAATAAAACATATCCCAAGGATTTTTGGTAATGTAAAGACTGCCCTAGACCTTAAACCTTCGTAAAAGCAAAAAAAAAGTGATACTTAATAATGGGGATTTTTCGGAGTAGTCGGTCAAATAAAATTAAAAAAAACTTCAAAATTTTTAATTTAAAAATAAAGTGAAATTTCATCTCTTTTGTTGTTCTTTTCAATAAACAAAGACAGAAAATACCACGAAAAATCAATTTGTGTAGTTATTCAAGTAATTTTTTACTACTTTAAAATTTTAAGCTTTTTTAAGTTTTTAAGTCTAGGGCAGTCTTTACATTACCAAAAATCCTTGGGATATGTTTTATTTTTTTTATTTACATACATTAATGCTATTTTGATGCATTTTTAAAGTAAAATTTTGAATTTGGTATTTTTTCTCCTACTTGTATCAAAGTGAGGACGCTAATTTTTTTGTCAGTAAATGCTTTATTTATAGTAATACTTTTACAAAAAGAAAATATTAAAAAAACCCAATAGTTTTTTTTAACAATAAATTTCTTCATTCCAGAATTTCTCAAAAAAAATTTTTTCATAACTCGAAAACTACAAAAAATCGGCTAACATACATGGGGTATATTCTGATAGCCCATGACGTTGAGAACCTAAAAAAAATTTTTTGACGTCAAGGTTTGGACCACCCTGTATAGGCTTAAAGCATCTCGAAAACGCTTGGTCCTTTGGTACTTGCCTGCAGTGTGCTTACCATGAGCAAGCACCATTAGTTTAACGCGGACTTACTTTTTGTTTTACACTCATCCCGCTTACACTCGCGTATGGGCGCAAACAAGGTGGATAGAAAGTAAATATGCGTTAAGTTCATGGCGCTAACTCATGATAAGCAAACAGTTCCGGTGATAAAACGTTTTTAAAAGTTACTACCGAAAATGCCGAATCTTAAAAACGAACACACTGCTCCTAATAAGTAGCAATAAATATTAGACTGTTTTTCTTTCTTAAAGGTTCCGTTTTGCACCAACAAGACATTTTCGAATTCTTTTACTTTGTTTTTATATATTGCTTATACATCTGAGTATTAACTGTGTACATTTTACTTTTTCCTAGGAGAACGCTGCTTTGGCCGTAAACGGCGAATACAGCTACCCCGGCGATGACGGAAAAGGCTACCGTCTTAGCTACGTTGCTGACGAAAATGGCTACCAACCACAGGTAAATTCATCAATGCCCTTCAAATTAGGCGAAAAAATGTTGATCGTGGGCAATTTAATGGAGATGGTTTGAGACTACCTTGTAGAACAGAACGTACCGAATATATTTTTTCTCAAGAATTTCGTTCTGCTTCTACCTATGAATAACCATTTCCCAAGCGCTCTGTGTTTAATTGTGAGGATAAAATATCAAATAAGAATTGGTAATTAGAGACTTGTAATCATCAAGCTGATTGTTTTAGACCGTACAAAATATACACGTTTACAGAGATATTACGCGTTTCACCTGGGATCGTTGCAAAAACTATGTAATTAATTAATTAGTAAATCCAAATTTTAAATCGATCCTATAATTAGTACCAACGGCGTCTCCTCCATTCTATTTACAAGGTGTAACAAAAAAAGTTGTAATCCGTTTAATGGCCCATTCAGGTTTGATAATCATTGCAAAAAAATTACATGTTTCTCGAAAATTTTAACGTATTTGTATTGGGCTGCTCGCCGAAATAGATTCAACCTCCAAAGTAAATAAAAATATTTAACGGACTGAATTGGCCCTTAAATAATCTCTCGACTATTTTTGTTACAAAAATCAATCATATAATTACACCATAAATTATACAAAGACATACACATATCTTCCAGCTTACCTATTGACCACAGGAAAAACGTTATTTATTTTGATCAAATTGTATGACTTATCACAAATCTCTCATCACTATTCTATTTTTCCAGGCTGATTTCCTGCCCACGCCACCACCAGTGCCGGAACAGATCGCCCGCGCCCTCGCCTACATAGCCGCGCACCCGCAACCCGAAAACAAATACCCGCAACCCCAGCAGTTCCCGCAACCCCAAAAGTTCCCGCAACCCCAAAAGTTCCCACAACCCCAGAAGTTCCCCGCTCCTTTCCCCGCTCCCGCCCGTAAGTTCCCATCCCCCTTCCCTAAGCCTTTCGGATTCTAGATAATTTATAACGACCGCGGCAATTAAATAAATGATAGTTGATTTCATATAATGTTTTTATTTATACCTTATGTTTATCCGTTTCCATCCGTATTATCAGAAGGCTGAGTGTAGGTAATAACTTATAAAAAACGTCTCGATCGCGTTTACGTTTTCATCGTCATTTGTATGAAATGACGATGAAAAACTTAGAAGCTCTGAAGGCCGAGTGTAGGTAATAACTTATAAAAAACGTCTCGATCGCGTTTACGTTTTCATCGTCATTTGTATGAAATGACGATGAAAAACGTAAACGCGATCGAGACGTTTTTTATAACTTATTACCTACACTCGGCCTTCAGAGCTTCTAAGATTCTTGAATAATTGTCGTCATCAGCATCTCTCAGTACACTGCTGGACTTAAGCTTCTCCTAACTACTAACTATGGATATCGATGCATTTATGAGGTAAATGGCCATAATCACCACGCTGGGCAAGCAGGTTGGCGGAGGCAGTAGTGTGTCCACTATGATGACGCCGCTGCCTGTCATCAATCTTCGATAAATAAATGGTCAATGACACATCAATCCCTTAGTCGACTCTTAGGACACCCACGAGAAGAGTTGTGGTGGTGACAAAAGTATAGTTACCACACGGTTTTGTTAGCACTGGTGCAACATATAATATAAATTAAACACGACTCGATCTAGGAAGACGACACGACGAAATTGACTGACGATAAATTTTGGGGAAATATACGAGTTCGATGTCACCAAATGACGCATGCGGCTTCTGTGTTATTCCAATTAAGACGTAATTTGAGTGAATTCGAACTTTTGATAGTGACTACGGTACCTACCTAGTTATACCTAATTGAAACCTTTATTTATAGTAAAAAAATGTAAACAAATATAGGTGACTTTCCATAGCATTTGACATAACCTTTGATACATATCGTGAAACGTTTGCAGATATATTTTTACGTGAATTACTAATAAAAATCAATAGTTTTAACAAAAAATGTATGTGAACTTCAGGTTTAAGGTTTTAAGTTGCCGAAAAAACCAAGATTGTGTTTTGAAAGTGTTTGATTATAAAATAATGCATGTTTACATTTTTTCTACTTTCAATTGTCGAATGGTACCTATACTGATTATGCGCTCTCTATCCGTACTAAATGGCGATGGGGTCTTATAAATTCGTACATGTGTGATCGGCCAGTCGCTTACAGTATAGTTTAGAGGAAAACCTGAAAGAAGTCTATAAGTAGCATTATAAAATATAAAAAAATATAAAAAAAATCAATATTTTGAACGTAAAGGTTTCCCTTTCCATGCGAGTGTAGCTCCGGCCGTTTTTTCTTATAATTTCGCCATATCCGTTTGTCCGCAGCATAGCTGCAATTTGGTACAGGTATACATACCTATTAATCATGGCCACAAAGTGGTACAATAAAAACTAGACAACATTTTTTTTCGGGTACCTCGCCAATTGGTGAACTGGGGATGATTATTGGGATGTCCTATAGTGTGGGGTATCATTGCATAGGTCTCTTAAAAATAATAAGGGTCTTTTAAGAAACTTTTTTCTTAAGTCAATATTTTCGGAGATACCTATTACCTAATAATCACTCCAGAATAAAACAAATTGTGTGTCTCCCTCCCTCTAACCTTTGATCCATAGGTCCAAAAAATATGAAAAAAACCATGAATAGTAGACATATAGAGTACTTTAAAATAAAACAATTTCGAACATAATCGGGCCAGCGTTTTTGAATAACTACGGAACCCTACACTGAGTATGGCCCAACATGCTCTTGGCCGGTTTTTTTTTGTATAGGCGGTTCGCTCATATTTAATAATTTTCGCAGTTTTCTACGCACAAGTTGACAAATGACACTGCGGGTGGAGACGAAACCGCCCTATGCTTGACTTGCAGTTGATACGCGAATATAGATTCGTATCGTCTCTCGTCTGGGAATGATTGCCGTCATTGATAGTAAACAGCAGTTTATTAGCAATGCGTATGATAAAAACAAATAAACTTCCTTTATTTTTGAAACTTGTTGGTAAATAAAATTTATAATGAGCTTCAAATGCGTCGGATATACAAAATCCAAGCTGAGTAAATTGCAGTGCAATTCTTATTCATAAAACTCAATAGGTATGTATTATATATCATGTAACTTTTTTCAATGGAAGGCTCCAAGACTATTCGATTTCTTTTTGTCACTAGTTAAGTAGTTACGCATTGAAGTTAAAATCTCTTTGAAATTTACCAAAATTCATTAGCTCTTACAGAAAACTATATTTTTTATGCTTTTACTTATCGATTTATGTAATTCATATCGGATACAAAATACAGCGTGTATTTCAAATATAGCTTCCAATAGTTGGATTCATTAACAAAGCTCTTAAAATAATTTTCACGTATCATTATGGTAACATTATGCTTTATCAAATACACAGAGTTAATTTACTCGTTAGTTAATTTACTCCTATCTTTGTTTCAATATTCGGTTACATCAAAAACAAAGGGTGTAGTGTATTGCACGAGGTACTATTTACAGGTAAATAAAAAAGAAAATAGGTAACTTGATTTATTTTTACTAACAGTTTTAGTTGTTGAAACTACGAACAAATAACACATGGAAGCCGCACACCATACTAAATTGCTTTTCAAAAACGGTCCTGAATTTCAATGTCAACCAATAAAAACTTAAACCGCCATTTAAAAATAGTTGTGATTGGTCCATCAAAGTTTTGATTGGCTGTATTCTATAAACATTTATCAAAGATGTTGCATCGAAATATGAGCGGGGTTAAAGAAAAGCGCTATGTCCTGCCCATCTTGGCACAATTGTTTCTAGGGGCATTTTTGAGCTAGCGTTAGACGTCCATGTTGTATATGGTCGCAGTGTTGAAAGAAATATTGTTCTATCCCAAGATGGCGGCGGCAATGGCGGGGGTTAGTTTACCAGGCGAGGAGAATGGCCGAGAAGGAGGGGGGAAGGCGCGGGCGGGGAAAGCTGGAGGAGGGGGGAAATTCTGGGGTTGCGGGTATTTCGGGGGTTGCGGGTATTTGTCTTCGGGTTGCGGGTGTGCGGCTATATACGCAAGGGCGCGGGCGATCAGCTCGGGCACTGGCGGCGGAGTGGGCAAGAAATCAGCCTGGAATTAAATATATTTTATTAATAGCATGCCATGAGCACATAAGTATACGGCCCACCTAATCGCGGTTACCACCTAAAGGTGCATTCAGAACAAACGAGCATTCGCTGTACTATCCCCCACTCTAGGAAATCAACGAATCACGTTTTGCGTAACGATCGAATTTCGTAGAGTAGGGGGTTAGAGTAGCGAATGCTCGTTTGGTCTGAATGCACCTTAACACGAACGTCGCGTTGAAATCCGAAAATTTCAAGGATTTGTCTATGTCACTCAATGACGCATTCGTTGGAGTGACAGAGACAAATTCTTCAAATTTACGAATTACGAAGTTCACGGTAACTTCAGAGCTGATGAAAAATAGGAGAACTTACTATATCGTTTATAAAAAGCACAGACAGAATGCAAAAAAAAATCTTGAGTAACATGCTTCTATACATTACTCACTTTTTGTCCTTTCACGAGATACACGCTCCACTGCTTAAAGTTACTGACTTACCTGAGGTTGGTAGCCATTTTCGTCAGCGACGTAGCTGAGGTGGTAGGATTTTCCGTCATCGCCGGGGTAGCTGTATTCGCCATTTACGGCCAGCGCTGCGTTTTCCTAGAAAAATATAATATACAGGTTTTTTTTTAATATCGTCTAAGATAGCAAACTTGATAAGATGTACTGTTTTCACGGAACCGGAGCACGTAACTGTGTGTTCAATTTGTTTAGAACATAGATTACTTCTTAAAAAATTGCAGCAACTTTAATACATAAACTATGAGTTAATAGTACTGTCTTGAAAATTGTATGCACATTTTGTCACCGACGTGGTAGAATAAAACACAGCTACTACAACAAAAACACGCAAAAAAAATTGGTAACTTGAAAGAAGAGATGCGCTGTCGCCTAAA
This sequence comes from Thaumatotibia leucotreta, assembly GCA_025490895.1. Lineage (NCBI taxonomy): Eukaryota > Metazoa > Arthropoda > Insecta > Lepidoptera > Tortricidae > Thaumatotibia > Thaumatotibia leucotreta. Next base: position 11,472 of record JALPQI010012001.1, read on the forward strand.
TTCTGGTAACGTCTGATAGTAAAGGACCAGGATGCTTAGCCAAGTTGCCAATCGGTAGCGCTTGGTAGCGTATCGTAGTTTTCCCTCTCTGTCACTCTTGCATATTAGTGCGACAAAGACAGTTAGCTGCCTTTCGCTTACGACCTTACGAGTGACGTTTAAGCGCTAGCGATTGGCAACTTGGCTAAGGACCCTGATCAACCAGCGAGTTGATATCTTTTAACATCTCTGGCTAACGGGAGACCTTAAACTGCAAGAAGCCTCGCTTGCCTCCTATGTAACTGAAAATGGACTCACTGAGTTGATGTTATGGACGACCCCGCTGGCGCTTCCGGCGATACCGTTGCTGGTCTCATAGGCGTACGAGAACCCATCAGGGTTGACCTCGGAATCTGACCTCAGGATCTGGGCAGAGCTGTCTGCGCTGGCGCATGCCACGGCTGCGGTTAGAAAGACTAGGAGTTTCTGAAGCAAAACGTTTTTTTATTATTTTCATCTCACGGGTTGGGCACTCCTGTCTTTAAAACGAGGCTGGTCATACTTATCTCATATATAGAATTTCGGTCGGTCGGTTAAAATCTCTGGTCACATTATTTACTCTTGTGACAGAACTATTTTTTTTGTTTATCAAATTATGAAGTACCTGCTCTTATCGATGTCACTATAGCTAACAATGTATAAATGCGAACTGATAATTTGAATCGATAGAAAATAGTATCAAAAATGGACATACTCGGCCAATAATATATCGCGACCGTCATTTTTGTTTGAGCGTGTTTAGAGTAAACGGCACATGTTCGCATGTAGAGTATGTTATTTTGGTACTTTTGCAAAGATTAATGATGAATATTGCAATTCGGTGTCGTGAATTACAATGGAGACACATATTGCTAAAAAAACTAGTAATAAAACAAATTTTACTACTAAATCCATGCCTTACACAAAAAATCTTCATGAAAAATCCACTACATGATGCTAAGTTTAGCCAAGTTTTTCAACGCAAGCACAAAGGCCTATGCTTAAACTATCTATAGTCGTAAGGTGAAAAGTGTGGAAACCACTTACAAAAATAAAAAAGTTGTACTGAAAAAACATGAATGTGATATTGCCGGTACTGTACCTACTTAACCTCATTACTCTGAAAAAGTAGTTTTATTTATTTAAAATCAGTGTGAACAACTGAACTTAAATGCTTGCAATGTTCATGTGAATAAGCCTTCATGGATCAAGTTTTTCAAGGAATTTTGTAACACTGTTGTAACTTGTTACTATTTAATTCATGAAATTACGATCATAACGCTAAATTCGTTACAACTAACTTTATCAAGTCTCAACTAAGATATTAATATAAAAACTAAATTACTTAAGCACACATTTAGATAATTTTAAAGCACTGAATTACTAACCATTTTGCTCTAGGTCGTCGAAGATCTATCTGATTTATAATCATTGTTGTCTTCTTTATATACAAAATGCATGCCTAAAATTAGCAATCTTGTTTTGAAATAGTAATGAAATGCACATGGGCACACCTAGGCTATTAGTCACACTTAAGTGACTTGAGGTCAATCCTCTAGCGCTAAATACCAGCAATTTGTTTACCCTTTCTTTACATATTTTAAATAAGTGTATACTAAAGACCAATAGCACAATGAAAAAATAAATAAAAAGGGTAGACTCCGTGCTATACCGATCCAAGGCACCTTTTCAACGCACAATTAATAGATAATACACCAAAAAAACAAAAAGGGACATGACGAAAAACTTGTAAAAAAATGCTTTGGAGGATTAACGACCAACCAGTTTGAACGGTCGTGATTAGCAATGTACAAGCAGAACATTCTCAAAATTGCGGGAATATGCTCCGAAATTTTCAAGAATTTTCATGAGAATTTAAGACTTCGTTCTCATTGAGAATGTTTCCATGAGAACTTACAAAAAAGTGTTATGAAAATATTGTATTTCACAATTCAGTAAACAAGGCATAAAATATACCTTAAAAGGCATGTATATACAACGGTTTTGGCATGATTAGATTGTTTGTAAAATTCAAATTGCCGAGAACATTCTCTATAGAAGTTTCGTAATTTATGAAACTTCTTGCCTTATTGCTTAGTGTTTTTTATCTTACCATCTGTAACGCTTTGGCTTGTCAGCTGTTAGTTGTAGATGTATTAAATAAATAAATAAATATCTTCTTCTCAGTACATTGCTAGTCGTGACTACTAGCAAGATGCCAATCTCTTCAACGGAAGAAATGTTAGTAAAATTGTTTTATTATTAGATATTATTAGGATGAAGACACATATATCAGCATGCGTACGCATTTTGTCTAATGAATTTGGCCGTTTAGTATGAAACGTGTAAGCATACTTAATACTTACGCGTGCGGAAAGCTGGACGCGGTCCCATACTAAACTGACTACTAAAAGACAAAATGCGTACGCATGCTGATAAATGTGTCTTCACCCTTAGGAAGAATTTAAGAAGAATCTATTGTATATTGATATAAGGTACAAAAATGACATTAAACTTAAGTTAATGCCTTTATTTCCTGAATTTAGTCACTTGATTGCGCTGCCACAGGAAACAGCGATTTTTTATTCTGACTCAGTCAACATTAAAATTAGTGTTCTGAACTCAAAATATTACTTTATTCATAATAAAATAATTACATAATAAATTGCATGTACTCTTAAGAATTACATTTATACAGGGTGTTTGTTATGTCGTTAGCCAAATTTGGATATGTCATTCGCGATCACCAGTACACAACATTTTTGAAAAAAAAAGTGACACTTTTTTTTAGTTTTTTTCCCGTTTTTTATCCGGCAAAAACATGATGGCAGACAAAAGGGTAGCAGGTTTGAGTAGTCAAGTCTTAGCCAATCAGGAGTTCATCACAAGCACCGATCAGCCGACGTCACTCACGCCACCATCGGCACTAAACAATGAATAAAATGTCCTAACTATATGCACTCACGATTGTTATTTGATTAAAACTGCCCAATCGCATACCTACCTGTACCTGCTCGTCGTCATCAACAATTCAATTTGCTTAGAGAGTGCATTAGAATCGATATCTGAGGTAAACCAGTACGCGTTTGTATGACGGAACATTTAAGTTACTCCGTTCTTGAGGTCAAATTATGCTGGCTCGGCTGATCGCAAGATGCCATGTGCCATTTGTACAGCACTCTGTAAACAAAGAAAGAGTGCGCTTGCGTAAACGCGCTCGAGTCAAACTACCCTCAGATCGGCGCGCAACTCAAAATACCCTCATTATTAGTACTGTATGCGATAGACTGATAATGCTGTCTCGTGAGATTTACCTGCAAGTTAAGCTCCACCTCCATTCCGCACCACGCGTAGGAAACTTGTTACGTACGTTATAACGCATTGAATTAGTTACCTTATGCGGGTTAATTAAAGTTGCAAACTCAAACACCCTTTCCAATCTGATTTGTCAGTTATGAGATGATGGGGGCAGTACGCAAAGTAAGCAAGTGATCATAGTGACCAAACATTCGTTAGATAATGGGATTTAAAAAAAAAATCTATAACAAAAAGGATAATGAAAAATGGATTATTTTTGTTTTACCAAATATTTTTTTACGCCTTTACCCAACACATATTGCAATATGGCTAATGATATAACAAACACCCTGTATTTTATTAAATGGCAGCACCCAATATACAGCAGCACAAGCACAATGGCACAATAATATCATCTATCGAAACATTCTAAACTTTCGTTTTAGGTAGGAGTCATTCGATCTCATTGTTAGTAGGAAGAAATAAAAAAACCGGCCAAGTGCGAGTTGGACTCGCGCGCGAATGGTTCCATACCATTATCAATTTATTATTAAAAAAATCACCCTACCTCAAAAACTATAGGAGATCATTTAATCAAACCAAAAATCGTTGATAGAGTTTATTAATGTGCATAACATATATTTTTTATTAAATTTTATATCGCGTAGTTTAAAAAATAGAGGGGGAGGGCACATTTTTCAGACTTTGAGAGCTGATATCTCGAAAACGATTTGCTTAAATAAAAATGAGATATATAAACCTTCATATCATTTTCAAAGACCTTTCTATTGATATCCCACACGCTTATATGCAACAAAAAAAAATTTCTATCCCTCAGTTACATGTATGGAGGGCCCCCACCCCAATGGTTTTTTGTACAATTTAGTATCATAATCATGTAGCGGCTCATACAACACATATCCTTACTAAATTTCGTCATTTATAGTTTCCGAGTAAATCGGCTGTGACCGACGGACAGACGGACAGACGGACACACAGACGTCACGGTAGTAGCCAAAATTCAAATAAAGTGAAGATCTGCTTTGAATGTTTTTTTTAGCAAGGAGGGTACTTTATACTTGATAGTTTTTGAAAACATAAAATACTAGGGCAATGTCTAGGAATAAACATCCTTGGTATAAGCTTTCAAAGTTATCATACTGCTTGACACTTGGACGCGTTAACTAAAAGTGCAAAATTTACCCGTCCCTTTAAAATTGATTATCTACGTGAGTAGTTTAGTGATAGCCATAATTATTTAAATGAAGGTATATAAAGGCATGTTCTATCATTTTTAATAACATATTATTATTTTCTCAGCCGTTTTTTTCTTATAATATTTATTTTACGCGAGCCATTAAAACAATCAACGACGATTTCGATTTGAAAGATATTTCGAAGCTTTTAGTTTAGAAACCCTTCGAGTCCCTTAATGATTCATATATCGTTTTGTAGCCTAAAATGTCCTTTATTGTGAGCAAGTGATCATTCTACCGAAGATTGCCGAAGGTCTTGGCGGTAGCGTTTTTACGTAATTGAAATTTATAGACAAATAAGTGTAATTATTTTTATGTTTTGTTTTAATCCTATAGTGTGGGGTATCATTGCATAGGTCTCTTAAAAATAATAAGGGTCTCAAAAGAAAGTTTTTATCTAATGTAAATATTTTCCGAGGTAACCGCCCAAAATAAAAATAAATGAGTTCCCCCCTCTAACTTTTGATCCGTGGGTCAAAACAATATGAGAAAAAACATTAATAGTGGGCTTATAGAAAACGTTAAAATAAAACTATTTCGAACGTGCCTAATCAGCCCTACCGTTTTTTAATAACTACGGAACCCTATACTGACCATGGACCGACATGCTCTTGGCCGGTATTTTTTGATCTTTGGATTCAATTAGCTAAAGCTTCTAATGCTGAAAAAAAATAGGTATTCACGGTTCTGCGTTCATAGAATATTCTATTTTGCCCGTAGATGATGAGATGAGATGACGGGGAAGAGGCCGCTGAGGCAAAAGACAAAGATATAAATTATTTTAGGCAACATAATTCCCCCAAAATTTCAAGAATAACAAGTAACACTGATTTGCTCAATAGATTTTTGCTGACATCCGATCCATACATAACTGGTTTACAAACTTTACCTCAAAAAAAAAGACGGGTTCTTTATCTAAAGACTGTATTTCACTTATTACAGATCAAATACAATCTTAATAAAATCAGTCACATACATCAGTCCTGCACCCACCAGGTCCGCATTATCGCTACAGCTTCCGCTTCAGGTTCTTCAGGTTCACAAAATATAAATTCTTACCCTGCTCTTCCAATTCAAACTCTACTCGCGCAGCTAAAACGGTCAGTACCTTTAGTCAAACGTATTCCACGTGGAGCCAGGTCCCCAGTAGCCGAAGCTTTAACTGCCGTAATCAACAATTGCTTACAAAACAATGACATAGATTCTTGGCGCGACCTGTTAACTTTCGCCTTTAAAATATTTCATGCAAAGGAAGGCGATAATGATAATATCTCTCTTACGCAGAAAATAAAAAACAATATTAATTCGACAGTCTTGCCCTCTGCTGTTCATTCCTCTCCCAAAAAAAGAAAAAATAATAACTTATATGAGAAAGTGGAAACTAAATTATATGACGGCGACCTTAAAGGAGCTGCACGGCTTCTATTTTCCAACGACACTCTCGCTCCAGATACCCCAGCAACGACAGCTGTACTACGGGCTAAGCACCCTCATGGGCCGTCCAATCCCATATTTGTCGATCCTCCTTCAGACTCTTCCACCTGCATCAAAGCCACAGAAGAGGTTGTATCTTTAGCCCTGGCTTCCTTTTCAAAAGGGTCGGCTTCTGGTCTTGATGGCATCTCACCCCAGCACCTCATAGATCTCACTAGCCACAGCACAGGGGTTGCCGGTGAAAACCTAGCAAAAAGTATTACTAAACGAATTAATCTTATGCTTCAGGGGGAAGTTTGCCAAGAAGTGACTCCAATTTTATACGGAGCCAATCTTATAGCCCTCACAAAGAAAGATTCCGGAGGGCGTCCAATCGCCGTTGGCTCCACCTTTCGGCGATTGGCCGCCAAAGTGTGTATACGGCATACACGTGAAAAACTACAGAAGCTGTTTGAACCCGTGCAGGTTGGTTTTGGCACCCGCGGAGGCTGTGAAGCTGCTGTTCATGCCGTTCGCACATTTGTCCAAACAAATTCGTGTGAAGTTCTTTTAAAAATAGACGTACGAAACGCCTTCAACTCTGTCAACAGGGACACCATACTTAACGAAATTAAAACTCATGTGCCTGAAATTTACAATTTTCTGCTACAGTGTTACCATAGCCCTTCTAAATTAATTTACAAAGACAACGAAATTTTGTCTGAAGTGGGTTGCCAACAAGGTGATCCCCTCGGTCCTGCCATCTTCAGTTTGGCCATAAATTCTATTATTTCTAATCTTACATCCAAATTAAACATCTGGTACCTGGATGATGGAACTTTTGGCGGAGAAAGCCAGACGGTTCTTTCTGATTTAACCATGATAATGCAAAAATTTTCTGACATAGGCCTAAGTCTCAATTTGGAAAAATGCGAGCTATACATTTCCGAACATATGGATCCATCTTTGACACAACAGACGTATGAAAGTTTCTCGAGAGTAGCTAGAGACATTAAAATCTTGTCTAAAGACCATTTGCATCTGCTGGGCTCACCAATTTTTTGTGAAGCCATTCCCTCCGTGATAGAGAAATCTATTTCCGAATTCCGTACACATTCAGAACGACTGCTAAAAATAAGTAGCCACTCCGCTTTATTCATTTTAAAATTCTGTTTATTTGTTCCTAAATTTACTTACTTGATCCGTTCTTGCCCCATTTGGAAATTTCAAAATTTAGTTGACGACATTGATTTACTTCTAAAATCCCAATTAGAACGAATTCTAAATATTCATTTTAATGAGCAAGCCTGGACACAAGCAACTCTTCCAATTCGTCATGGCGGACTAGGAACTCGAAAAATATCGAGTATTGCATTACCGGCATTCTTGTCTTCAGTCCACAGCACGTCTGATCTCACAGGTAAAATCTTAAAAGCTTCACCAGCTTCAAACTGTGAGATCGCGTGCATGGAAGATGCCAAGAATGCCTGGCTTGCTAAGGCGTCCCAAATTCCATCTAAACCAGAAATACAAAGGGCCTGGGACAACATAGCCTGTAGTGCAGTTTTAAAATCACTTATCAATAATTCATCAGGCAAGGACCGTGCCAGAATCCTTGCTACTTCTAAACTAGAATCAGGACACTGGCTCCACGCATACCCCTCGCCGAATATAGGCACATTTATAGACCCGCAAACCCTTAGAATTGCTATCGGCCTTCGGGTGGGGTCTGATGTCTGTGCAGAGCACACCTGCACTTCTTGTGGGGCTCGCGTTGATCGCCTCGGTCACCACGCTCACTTGCTCCTCGGGTGCCGGTCGCCTGTCCCGTCACGCTGCGCTTAACGATATTCTGAGACGGGCACTCGTAAGCGCCAACGTCCCCGCAGTCCTGGAGCCCCAGATCGTACGGGACGATGGCAAGCGCCCCGACGGGATGTCGTTGATCCCTTGGCGGATGGGCCGTGCGCTTGTGTGGGATGCCACATGCACTGACACGCTAGCGGCGTCCTACCTCTCCGCCACCACCAAACAGGCGGGGGCAGCGGCAGACGCCCGAGAGCGCTTTAAGTGTAACAAATATATGTGTCTCGGCGCCCAGTACGAGTTCGTAGCCTTCGGCGTCGAGACACTCGGTCCGTGGGGCAGGGGCGCACGTGGGCTCCACAAAGTCCTGAGTAAGCGGCTAAGGGAGGCCTCTGGTGACCCTCGCGCTGGCGGCTTTCTCGCGCAAAGGTTGTCAATTGCAATCCAGCGCGGGAACGCCGCTTGCGTGATGGGTACCTTACCTAAGGGGCCCGCTTGGAGTCTGATTTTGATAGGTAGTTTTATTTGTAATTTTTATTTTTAAGGTTGTTCTTATTTAAGTTTATTTATTTTTAAGGTTATATGTGTACTTATTTTTAAGGTTATATATACTATTGTTTCCTGTATTGTTGGTTTTCCAATAAATGCCTTTAATCTTAATAAAACATTACGTACTGTTTGTTAGACTTTTATTGCGACTTTTGAATTTTAAGCTCTGTTCTATGAACGCGTGACCACTGTGGGACATGACGAATCTGTAAGGGTTCCGTTTTTGCCATTTTGGCTACGGAACCCTAAAAATTAGTATTTTCGTTGAATTGCTATTTAAACAAATATGATAGATACATGTTTACTGCAATACCTGCTTTTAGTATACCTACATTTATTTTTAATTTGACTTGTCTTATATAAAATTGTAATTAAACATCCCATGTGGATTTTTGGTGCTACGGTGGTGGCGAAAGCGGCTTGTTGACCATAAATATCAAATGTCTGAAGGTCAAAAAAGTGGCGATCCGTTTAAATACAAATTCAGTAAGTACCTATCGTATTCTGATTAGGAAATAGGAGTAGTAAGAAAATATTTTCACTGACAAATTTTTAATTTCTTTGCTGCCAATCTGCACAACGAACTCCATAAAAAGTAATAAGTAGATCTAAATACTACTTTTTTCTACTAAGAAAACAATACTAAATGGAAAACCAATTTCTCTCAAGTTGTGGGTCAAACCTATACCATTAAATTGCGTGAGAAAGTTGAAATAAAAATCAATATTATACAACTACTTCATTTATTGACTAATGAGTTATGGCAGTTTTCGTTGTTATTGGAAAAACCTTTAAAAACCTAAAAGGGAGAGAGGTTTCGTAGGAGCTGCGAAATTGCGGGAAGGAGGGGGGAATTTACCAGGCGCTGGGAAAGTATGGGAAGGAGCGGGGAAAGCCGGAGGTGGGGGGAACTTCTGGGGTTGCGGGAACTTCTGAGGTTGCGGGTATTTCTGGGGTTGCGGGTATTTGTCTTCGGGTTGCGGGTGCGCGGCTTGGTAGGCGAGGGCGCGGGCGATCAGCTCGGGCACTGGCGGCGGCGTGGGCAGGAAATCAGCCTGGAAAAATGTTTTTTATTTCAATCAAAGCCACTACATACATCAATCTAACTCCACGCTTAGCTCAAATGACCCATGGCTAGCAATGTACCGAGGAGAAGTTTCATAAGTTGCGAAAATTCTATAGAGAAGGGTCCCCTTTAATATGCCTAATATTAATAGTCCTAATATGAATTCGCATAACGGATTGAGATGAGGAGAATGTTATCGGCAAGTTAAATTTTTCAAGCAATCTAATCATGCCAAAACCTTTGTATATTTCTTTTCAGGTACCTATATTTTATGCCTTGTTTACTTAATTATGAAATACAATATTTATTTTATTTATTTATTATATTCTTCATAACAGTTTTTTATATGTTCTCATGGAAACATTCTCAATGAGAACTTACTCTTAGGTTCTCGTGAGAATTCTCAGACATTTGCGAGTATATTTCCGCAATTTTGAGAATATTCTGCAACTTGAACATTGCTACCCAATCTACCCATGGCTTATTGTGTGTAGGTAATAAAGAGGGAGCAACTTTCTTTAATAATTTGGTCAGTGATAGAAAGATAGAAGTGCTTTTTGTAAGGTTGGTAACCAATAAGCATAGAGTAATCAAAGAGCGCTCAAATCAAAAATCGGCTTGTTAGATAAAGTCTTGTAGCTCAAGGACGAGGTCTGAAACTCACAGAGTCACGAGTATTATGTACCTGTGGTTGGTAGCCATTTTCGTCAGCGACGTAGCTGAGATGGTAGCCTTTGCCGTCATCGCCAGGGTAGCTGTATTCGCCGTTTACTGCCAAAGCCGGGTGATCCTAGGATAACAATAATATTGAGTTAATGCATATTAGCCCGTTCCCCTGCTGCGTAAACATAAAGAGAGTATTTTACGCCTCCGCTTAGAGAAGCCCATAGTGAGGTGGCATGTGGGAAGCACTCCAAACGGAATCGAGCCACCCTAAAAAAACCCTATGGCTTTCACTCGCATTGCCGTTATCATTCAACCATGAAAATCTCCCCTATGGACCACTATGGACATCAACAGCGGAATAATAGATAAAATATTGATGACGGCAGTAAGAATACATTTGTCACCATCCCAACTCCTCCTGCGGGTGTAGTAAAAGTCGACTAAAGGATTGAAGTGTCACTGACCATTATTTGATAAAAGATTGATGATAGGCAGCAGCGTCATCATAGTGGACACATTACTGCGATCGTCAATCCGCTTGCCCAGCGTGGCAATTATGGGCATTTACCTCCTAATGCTATACGCATAGTTAATAGGAGAGGCCTACGTCCAGCAGTAGGCTATCATAGGCTGATGATGATGATGAGATAAAATATTATTTGATCACCAGGGGCTTCTGCTAGTCAAATGGAACTGAAGAAACAAATACTTACAGAGTTGATGTTGTGAACGACTCCGCTGGCGCTACCAGCAATGCCGTTGCTGGTTTCATACGCGTACGAGAACCCGTCAGGGTTGACCTCGGAGTCCGACCTCAGGACCTGCGCAGAGCTGTCTGCGCCGGCGCAGGCTATGGCCGCGGTGAGAAAGACTAGGAGTTTCTAAAAGAAAAAGGTCGCTCCCTGTTATGCCAAATTTTTTACCAAAAGTTTTTGAGAGAGACTTTTCAAGTGGGTCGATGTACGGAATATACATTTATTTTCAAAACTATAATTTATATACAGTCGAAGACAAAATAAGGGGTATACAAAAACGTTCAAAAATATGTCCCAGTGCACTCTAATTCTGTGTAATAAGAACGTCGTAACATATTTATGAACGGATTCTTTCGATACTTATTTTTGCACTTGACTGTACATAGATTAAATCTAACTAATCTACTTAACCTAACCTATATCTAAGATTGGCCCTTGTGGCATTGTACCGAGGATGCTGGCGGCATTTCCTCGCTGTATCGCAATACTGATGCGTTGTGCGAGGAAGTCGCCAGCTCTTCGGTCTTTAGTTATATCAACCAGACGTTTCGCGATCTCAGCAAACAATTTGCGTGCGCTGGGGCCCCATGAACCTAAAGTTTCTCGATGTTGATAAATGATAGTATAAAATCTTTGACTCCAGTTTTTGTTGGGCGTGGGTTATTGATTAAAGTAACAGATAACTGATAATAGTGTAAATTGATGTTCCGAAAACACTTAATTAATACTTTCGCAATGCGATATAAAACTCGCTTCAGAAAATGTAATCGAAACTTTGATACCAAATAATTATCAGCAAACCAACCGAAAAATTTATCTAAGTACAATAAAAACATTCAATTATTTATCCCCAATTAGTTCTAACATTTAATCACTAGTATGTTTGTATGAAACCAATAGGTATTCAATAAACTAATATTTGGGTAATGTACTATGATACAAAAATGTGTTAAAAAGATTTCTTACAAATAATACATGACAATATAACAAGTTTACTAGGTTCTACGTTGCACTTTTATTAACTTGCAATTTGAACATCGTCACATTTACACTTAGTCCAGATTAAAATATTTCGAAAATGCAAATTATTTCACAACCATTGCACTGAATCTATAATTGATACAGTAACATATCGTGAAATACTTAGCTTCTAAGGATATTCATGACAGCCATATCTATTTTTGATTGTACACTACACTAACGAAATAAAATTAAAACCTGAATTACTTTTTTTTTAAGACGGTTAAACACTAAGTCACTCACCATTTTGCTAGATAGATCGTCCAAGATCTGTCTGATCCTCAGTCATTGTTGTCGTCCTTATATACAAAAATGCCATCTCAAAATTTGCAATCTCGTTTTTAATATGACTCCAAATATGTAACAAAATGCACATGGGCACATCCTAGTTATTAGTCATACTAAAGAGACTTGAGCTTATTTCTAGAAAGCGCTGAATATTGAAGAGAATAGTCAAATATTGAGTCAAATCGGGTCCCGTTACGAATACTGTACACTTGTACAGTCAAGTGCAAAAATATTTATCGAAAGAATCCTCTTATGTTATGACATTCTTATTACACAGAATTGAAGTGTTCTAGGACATATTTTTGAGCATTTTTATATACCTAGTTTGCCTTTGACTGTACCTAAAAATAAATTTGTTAGTATTAAGAATATGTCTAATGGCCCAAAATACTTTTTATGCCTAAAAACTTGTCCCTTCTCACATTAAAAATCGAGTTATAATGCAGAAAAATTAGGAAACTGATGAGAAAATTACACTAACTATTTTTGTTGTTTTTACCATTGTGTTACCATCTTCACCCAAGGATTTATTAGCGTATTCGTATGAAATAAAAAATAATAACGGAAAGTGGAGATGAAAACCGATTTGTCTCACTGTCCCCAGCGCAGCGTATCCTTATTGAGCTTCGGCGATCTTCAATACATTTATGAGAATAAGTTTTCTTGCGTGAATAGAAATTAACACCTCCAAATATTATTATAGGTGCAAGGTGTAAACCGCGTGGAAATGGCAGTAAGAATACCTACCTTTGTCACCACCCCAACTCTGCCCTCGTAGTGAAGAACGCAGTAATCGACAAAATTAAGATTTTGACTTTTTTTGAAAAATGAAACTTGTGAATCAATATCTATATATGTATATTTTTTTCATAATTTTTAAATGTACAGAATATAGACTTTTAGTAAGTAATAATGCAGTATTTGATCAAAAGATTTTTAAAATACTAGGTTAAAATGCAGTATTAAACTCGTACTAAAAAGAAATGCAGTATTCGGTCGATTACTGCATTTTACAAAAAACATAGTGAAAAATATCTACAACGCTAAACTAGGCTGAACCGCAGTACGTGCTATTGCTGCGTTTTACCCTAGTATAACGAAAGGGTCGGCGTGTCGCACAGGTCAATACTGCAGTTTAAAAATACAATACACAAAATTACTAAAACGCAGTTTTATTTTCTCTTCTATTTTCTGATCTTGTAAACATGATAATCATTAATTACCTTGTAGGTACCTAGTTTTGGGCACATTTTAATGTATTTTTTAAATAGTCTGTGCCATATAGTTTCAGATATAAAATTAAACTGCATTCCTTCTTTGAAAATTTATTTTAAATTGAACTGCCATTCAAGTATGAAATGCAGTAATTTATGTAGTCTAGATATAAATGCAGTATTCGACGCTTTTACTGCATACTTATCTAGCATGTATCGCGTGTAGCAGAAAAAAATGCAAAGATAAGTTGCAGTAATCGACTTTAAAATCGAATGTGTATATATATTCTAACTTTTAATATTATAATATCATTGAACATATTATATAACAGTTTTAGAAAACACAAAATATAATTATTTCGTCTCGCTAGACGCTTAGTTTTAAAGAAAAGCTTTAATCAAGTTTATCTCGAAATGACGTTTTTGCAATTACTGCATTCTTCACTACGAGGGCAGAACTCTTCCCGTGGGTGTCGTAATAGTCAACTAAGGGATCGAAGTGTCGCTGACCATTAATTTGTTGAAAATTGATGACGGACAGCAGTTGACCGTAACAGGCTTATGATATGTATAATCGTACAGGTTATATTGCAATTGTGAGCCTATAGTGTCCCACTGCAAGGGCAAAGGCCTTCCCCCAATTTTCTGAAAAGCTGACTGGCCTCCGGCCACTCTTTTAAAAAGAAGTCTAGCTCGTCTCGCCATCACCGACGAGGTCTGCCGTGTTTCCAATTAGAGCTGTCGGGCTGCCACTCTATGGCTATCCTGGCCCACAGCTCACTCGGCATCCGACAGACGTGACCAGCCCAGTCCCACTTCAGCTTAGCCTGTTTCTAAGTTACATCTACTATCTTAGTCTGAGAGCGCAGCGTAGAGTTCCGGATTCGGTCCTGTAATTTCACACAAAATATGCTACGCTCCATGGCACTGGCTATCCCCGAGTCTGAGTCTTTGAGATGATATCAAAGACCAAATCTAAAGGTAATTCGTAAAAAATCTATCATAGAATTAGCAAGTAGATCGATTAATCTGTTTGAACTGACATTGCAGGGTCACGATCCAGTTTGAAGAATCGATTTGACTATATTATCAAATGTCACTGTTAGCATAATTTATATATGATAATGGAACGGAAAACATTTACGTATAATGACTTGCACAATGAGATGGGTAAGCCAGACTAAAATTATATTTCACATTACCGGAAACGTTTTACTCCGTATATGAGGAGCTTTTTCAAGGGCCACTTCCTATGGCTGCGCGAATATGTTATTAGCATGATTGAGATCTCGATCACGAAATGAGTCTCAGGAGAGTTTTATCCTTAAGATGTGTAAAAAATGCAGTGTTCTGAGACTTGTGGGTCCAATCAAATATTAGTAAATATGATGTCAATTTAAAGTATGACGCCAATGACTGATATTATCGGCACAGCAGATAATATTATGACCGATTTATAAATCAAAGTACACCGAGTAATATAAAGCTTCTAAAGTAAGTAGTTAAAGTTCAAACTCGAGTGTCTTACTCTCTTCTAAATGCAAACTCTATTAGACAGAGAAAGTATTATATTTATATTATTTATTTTATACTTGCCGATTTCGAGAATGAACTTTTAATGGTGAATCTTACCGTCATATTGATAAGGATGAATCTACAGGGTGCTCGCGAGCATTCCGAGCGATTTTAACTATGCATTCTAGACATCAAAATAAACAATAAATGTTGAGACCTAATGTCAATTACACCAAAAAAAATTTTTGTATACCTACTTTTTAACATTTCCAGTACTTTTTATTTTTTGCATGCATGGATCAGCCTATTATAGTCCACTGCAGGACGTAGGTTTCTCCTATTAACTCTGCTATACGCATTAGGAGGCAAATGCCCATAATCGCCACGCTGGGCACGCGGATTGGCGATCGCAGTAATGTGTCCACTATGATGACGCTGCTGTCCATCATCAATCTTTTATCAAATAATGGTCAGTGACACTTCAATCCCTTAGTCGACTCTTACAACATCCGCAGGAGGAGTTGGAGTGGTGACAAATGTATTCTTACTGCCGTCACCACACGGCCACGGTTTTTTTATTTCCTCTTAATATGATTATTATTCAATAACGTCGACAATTTTTGTAACCATTTTTAAATTGTCAAGGTTAACAGGCATTTACCTATATTTTTCCTCCAACCAATTAAACAAGTTAGCAATAAAAATGCTTACTTATTTGTACTACTACCGCGAACACCGAAGGTCGTTTTCGGGGATTTGTCTTTGTCATTCCAACGAAGGCGTCATAAGAGTGACAGAAAAATCCTTGCAATTTGCGAATTTCGCTGTTCGTGGTAGAGCCGCTGTAAAGACAAAGGCAAAATAAGGTGTATATGTAAAAATGCTCAAAAATATGTCCCAGTGCACTTTCATTCTGCATAATCATAAGAACATCGTCGCATACAGGGTGCACGCGAGCATTGCGACAAATTGTAATGTTGTATTCCTGACCATATTAAGTCTATTTTACATAAAATTGCCTGGAATCGGCTTGGTTTCAGAGAAAATCAACCTTTCTGCGACGTAACTCTCATAAAACTTATTTTTGATTAAAATGCTACTACAATGTGTTCTGATATTACCATACCTTTTGCCTGACAATCAAAAAATAAGAATAGAGTTAACGAAACAACCTGTCACTAAAATAAAAATAAAACATTTTCACAAATTGTTGATAATGTGATAAAAAGTACTGGAAATGTTAATGATAATGTGATAAAAAGTTAATAAGTGTTCAAAAAGTCAAAAACGTTTTTATTACGAATAAAATGTTTAAAACTGTATCACACCATAAGTAAGTAGTAGGTATTGGTATGTCTCCTATAAACACTCTGTTGCCCATCATGATTCTTCAAAAAATAAATGGTCAGTGACACTAACCCCTTAAATAATCGACTCATAATCACACCCCTTAAATTATCACACCAACAGTACCAACGATGAAAGCCTAGGTATAAAATGTAGATACTTTCACGTGGTCACCTCGCGCCCGATACTATATTTATATTAGTTACCAATGTGACGTTTTAAATTTTCACGTATTGAACTTTTGAAAGTGCAAATCATCTAAGATCCCCCCAAGTACTGTCAATACATGGCATTTTTTTAACCCTTAATTCGTTAGGGTTGGGTCGTGTCTTCAAGCCTCCTTGGCACTGTGTTAAAATTTCTGGATCGGAATAAAATACAAAAAGTGGGTCAAAGATCATGTCCATTAGTTTGGACATTGTCAAATTAAAGATTAAGTTATGACAACATAATAATATAAAAAAATGTCTATTATAAATGTATGTAGAAATAGTTCATAAGTTTTCGATCCAGAACTCAATTTCATAAACTTTATTTATAAACAAACTACAATTAGGTACATACAAAATTAAATTTAAAAAGTATAGCTAAACAAAAAGTAGATAAAAAACTTTTTTAAAGAGCGAGGAAGCTGCCAGCCCTTGCTTAGATGCTTAGATTAAAATCCGATTTTCCGATGAAAGGATATAGAAATGTATCTCATTTCAGAGCGGTATAATATAATTATAAAAAAAATGTTATACGTATGAAATACATTTAATAAATCTAAATTATACAATGCATTTCATAAAATAAAATATTACATGCGTGTTGCATATATTAAATAATGTAAGTCAATATTTTCTTCGGTTACCGCGAGGATTACACATGAAATAAAACTACGAAAACGGATAAACTCGCATATACGAGTATTAACTAACTTTTCTCAAACTTGCTACGGAATGTTGATGTTACTTACTTGAAATGAAACCCGGAAATACTATGTACCCGGTGTCATATCCTAAGATGATATGTAAAGAGATTTCATGTATTTATTTCACCTTCCGGCCGCCATGGCAACTAAGTTTCGCAACCAGTGGCGTTGAAGGATTTTTTTGTCTTTGTTGGCAACTAGTTACCAAACAATACTTTCTTTTCTTTCTACGCAACTTGGTTGCGTACAAATATTTTCTGAGAAATACTAGTTACGACGGAAGAATGTGTTTTCTTGGTACCTATGCAACCACTGGTTTTTCTAATGTGACATTCGAGTTGACAGTGTCATAATTCACAGTTTTATGTCCATGCTCTTCATAAGCATTACACAAATGTTCACATAAATCTTTCACAACATTGTTACGAAACGGGACAATGTAATCTGCTCTTAAAATAAATTTTAAAAAGGTAGTTGTCGAAATGAGTAACTGGAACATTCAGTGACTCAGGGTAGAAAATTTATAATAAAAATCAAAATTAAACTAAAATGTAACATATAGGTAACGAGAATGTTATTGAAGGTACAGTCAAGGGTATAAATATGTATACACTTTTTTACTTATGTCTGGAATGTAAGGTCTAAAATTGTATATATATTTATGCGCCTGACTGTACACAAGGTTACAAATAGGTGTTATAAAATTTATACGTGTCCTTTTGTACACAGTTTTGAGTGATAGGATTAACAACCGCTATACTCTGTTTGGTGTGGTGTTTAAAAAAAGGTAAACAATCTTGTAGTATCTTTTTATTGTTGGCAACTAGTTGCCAACAAAGACAAAAAAATCCTTCATCGCCACTGGTTGCGAAACTTAGTTGCCATGGCGGCCGGAAGGTTATTTCACACCTAGGACTGCAAACAAACTGTCTTTTGTTTTGAAACGTCAAATTGTGACACTAGGTCTTGACATTCAGCCACAGAAAAAAAAATAACCTAAGAACTAATGTCTATACCACCGGGTAAAATAATACCTCAAACAGATTTAAAAAAAAGTTAGGCGCGAATGTTTTTTTTAATTTTTTATGATACTGTACTATTGGTTTATTTACAAATTGAATAGTATGGTTCGCCGAAATCAGTTCGTTTTATTTCATGGCAAGTTTGAGAAAAGCACTATACAAATCTCGGCGAGAAACAGGGTTACAGGCCGCGTATCCCTATCTGGCCTCAGTTCCTTCGGTCAGATATATCTACTTGGCCTGTAACCCTTCGTTTCCCGTCCTCTATAGTAATGTACTATTAACTTCATTCCTGAATTAGGAATTGAATTGAAGTTAAAGTTAGTTAATATACGCGAGTTTATCCGTTTTCATAGTTTTATTTCATGCGTAATCCTCGCGGTAACCGAAGAAAATATTAACTTACATTATTTAATATACCTATGCAATAAGCATGTAGTATTTTATTTTATGAAATGCATTGTATTTTTTATTTTTGTTCCATAATAGTGGCATGCCATTTTGTTTATTTATAATTTAGATTTATTAAATGTATTTCATACGCCATCTATTCTTCGTTGTGGAATCCTAATATAATTTGTCTTCTTGTTTTTTACCTGTGATGAATCTTGTACATACACAAAATAACGGCATTCATGCATTTACTTTGTTTTAATAAACAAAACCTTTAAACTAGACTAGTGCAAGACAAGAAATCAATCGCTCTTTATAAACCACTTAAAAAACCGTTAATTTATACATTTTGCCCACAAAAAATCGTTCACCTTGCGTCTATACAAATCATAATATGTTCAGCAAAGTTGCAAAATAAACTAAATGTCGAACACGTATGGTGATGAGTATAAAATGGCGGCGGCCTATTCAATAAACACAGTCGCAGTTCAACTGTTAACTTTGACACACTAACCATGGTGAGCATATTAATTGTTATTTACAATATTTAGTAATTATCTCACACTTAAAGGTGCATTTAGACCAAACGAGCATTCGCTCATTCTATCCCCCACTCTAAGAAATTCGTTCGTTACACAAAACGTGATTCCATATTTTTTGATTACCTTAAAAATATAAATCCCGCATCTAATTGCCATGACCCTTTCCGTATACTGTTATACAGAGTATAATAAAAATAGTGGTGATCGGTTTATTCTGGCTAGAAAGATGAAAAAAAAAAATTTTGGAAAAAAAATGGTTTTGTGTACGGCCGACTCAAGGCGTACTCATAAGTAAGAAATAAAAATATGAGTTACGGTAATTATTCCAAGACATTTTATTAGAACGACCCTTTTATTAAATGTTAATTGACTATAGGAATGTTAGTTCAATATTATAATAGCTATATCATGTGGGTTTGCCTCTCTTTACACAAATTACACTATAGTAATTTTGTTTTTATCATCACTTTAACAACGACGATAGACTTTTTTAACCATAAATATTAGATAGGTATTTCTTTCCCTCGTTGCCATGGTAACATTCCCCTGGAAGTCTTGAGTTACCCTTAAATTCACAGTTTGATAGCAGTTCTGGCAGAACTTTGATTTTTTCTATACAATACAATACAATACAAATACTCCTATAGCTACAGGGCCTATCCAAAGTGGGTCATACACTAGTCATGATACTCATGATAGTAGGGCACGTAGGATACTTTATTTTAGTAAAATATCCCACTGTTGAGTGATGTGACAGAATAACAACAAAAAAAATTTGACCCAGATGTCATATATACCAAAGAAAAAAAAACTAAGTTCACCAACGTCCTAGGTGGAGATCTAAAGGGGAGTTTACACCAAACGAGCGATGCTCATTCTATCCCCACATTATTCGTCGAAATTCGTTGATTTCGTAGTGGGGGACAGAATGAGCATTCGCTCGCTTAGTGTAAACCCACCTTAAGCCATGCGCTTTTTCGCGGCAGATGCCTACACCACTCCTCCACTAGCTTTTTATAATTTCACTTTCAAACAGCCGACATTTAGACTTTTTTAATTTTTACCATGAAAAAAAAAAAGATGAATAGTACCGCGTGCGTTACTTTTTATAAGTCTCAGACACATTGGTGCTATATTGGTGCGAGAGAGACGCATATACACTAACGCAGATAGCGAATACTGCCGGCCGCAATCATGGTTAGAAAATTTACGTATAAGTTTTTGTGATATCTAGTTTGAATGATTGAGCTTGTACTTTTTGTGTGAGGTTATTAACACTAATAGAATTATGTTATGTAACTGTATTATACAATTAATATTGATCTGAGACCTCGATAGAGATTAAAATTAGATAAAAAGTGTTTTTGGAGGTTAGAAACTTGTTTAGGGGCTTGTTTAGACAAGTGAGGACGAATAGTCCATGTCAGATTTTATCAAACCTCGATTAGAATGTGATTCGAAAGTACTGTTGATATCAATCTAGGATATATTATATATTCCTAATCGTCAGCCTCCATAGCCTAGTTGGACTGACCCTGCCTATGAAGCTGGAGGTTCCGGGTTCGAATCCCGGCGAGGGCATTATTTGTGTATTCATTTATCACAAATATTTGTTCCTTGCTCATGGCTGTCTACGTATTTAAGTATCTTAATGTATCCATCTATTATATACATCGGCGCTTGGTACCCGCATCACAAGCCTTAATTGAGCTTATCGTGGGACTAGGTTGATTTGTATAAGATGTCCCAAGATATTTATTTATAGTTGAAGTGCAGAGGCTTACAGACAAAAGATTAATTTAATCACTCATCACATCTATAAACAACTCTTTTCTTGGCAAATGTAGTTCCATTTGTTGTATCAGCAGTACTTTCGAATCCCCTTCTGATTCCGGTTTAATAAAACCAATGTTTATAAAAAAATTATTGCCCATTTCAGAGAGCCTTCATCATCCTCGCCCTTGTAGCCGCGGCCAGCGCCGACGTCTCCCACCTCTTCCACGGTCAACGGCCCCAGCAACCCTCAGGTGGCCCCGATGCTCAGGCCGAAGTTCTGGCCCAGGAGAGTGACGTCAGGCCTGATGGATACCTGAACAGCTACCAGACCAGCAATGGTATTTCTGCGCAAGAGCAGGGGCAGTTGAAGGCTGTTGGTCAGGTAAGAATGAACCTTTAAACGAAGCTTGGAGAAGGATCTAGCGGGCCAGCAAGGCGGTGGCAATGGCAACTGACAGGTTACTGCTGGTCTCTTGTTCGTTCCCGCCGCGATTTGGGCTACACTTTTCACGTACGATCAGGTGGAGTGGAGCCAATATAAAAAAAAAGATCACATCATCAGCCTATATTTATCCCTACGAACAAATAAAACATGGAAGCCGCACGCCACAGTAAATTGCCTTTCAAAAACGGTCCTGAATTTTAGTTGACAAATGTCACCCCTTCTTTAATGCATCACGGCAATGAATTTCAATGTCAACCCATAAAAACTTAAACCGCCATTTAAAAATAGTTGTGATTGGTCCATCAAACTTTTGATTGGCTATATTCTATAAACATTTGTCAAAAATGTTGCGCCGAAATATGCGCGGTGTTAGGAAAAGCGCTATGTCCTGCCCATCTTGGCACAATTGAACATTGATTTTGGGGGCATTTTTGAGCTGGCGTTAGACGTCCATGTTATACCTATATGGTCGCTGATTAATCCACTGTTGGACGACCTTAGGCCTCTCCGTAGGTAAGATAAATATAAAATATTAATATTCTGGTACTTTACATAAATCTCTTTTTTTAACGATCCGGCGGATTTTGCCACGATAATTTTACCTACATGAAATAAAAACTCGACTTTTGATACGTTCTGTCATTCTTTAAAGGTCAGGTGCGTTTAAACCAAAAGAGCATTCGCTATTCTAGCGCCCGTTCTACGAAATCAACCAATCACGTTTTGAGTACCGATCGAATTTCGTAGAGTGGGAGGTTAGAACAGCGAATGCTCTTTTAGTTTGAACGCACCTTAAGAGTGCCCGAGGTAAGGCTCAATTTCACCAAACTTTTATTAGAAGAATAACGCTCAGGGGGGTTACCATGACGTATTAATGCGATTCAGTTAAGGTAACGGCTACGGACGTTCAGGAAAGGGATAGTGATATACGACTCGTATAGTCTTGTCCCTTTCTCTCGACCTAAAAAGAACCGCATTAGTACGTCATGATAACCCCCTAGGTACTCTCAGATTACCTACTTATATAGTTTTGTCATTATTATCTAAGAATAAGCGAAGAATAACTTCAAGTAAAAGTTTGGTGGAATCGAACTTTGGCGCGATTAAACTATGTAGCAGATACAAAATTTGTACTAGGTTCATAATACAAAGCTTGCATATTACGTACGTGTTTTAGATGCACTAGGTCATCTTATATTAACTAAAATGACCTGTGTCTATATCTGCATACTAGCATAGTCATAATTTGCATAGTTTGCATTTTAATATTTGCATTTATTGACATAGAATGCTAACCGATGAAGTCATTATGTATATTTTAGAACAAGCCAATTTCAATCTTATTCCGTCGAAATAAGGTGATAGTTAAAAATATACAAAGGTCAACTACTTAATCTACATTCAGAAGAATCGAATGATGAGCAAAATGCCAGAAATGTTCAATAAATTAGTCAAAAGGTTAACATTTGGTATTTGAACGAAGGTGATACAAATTAAAATGAATATTTGAAGGTTATATGTCTACATCGAATTCAAATAAGCGATTTAACACTTAATGATCGATAATGATGTGTCAATCAGCTTTGAAAGAAGCTCTCTGCTAATGAATAGAATTGATTTTAAATTAATAGGTATTAAGTGTTGCTATAGATTTGAATTTTATTCAACAAAACGCAGCAAATGCTTTTCTGAGATTGTACAGTGCAAGGCACTTTGCTAAATTTTTATACAGGGTGGAAATAAGTATACAAACTAACTTGACAGGTATATTCTTAACCACATTTTGAGACTAACAATGTTATGTCAACTTTTCTGGATTCGGTTTAGTTTCACATTGTAATGATATTCATTCATCCGTTTTCATCATAAGTCACTGGAAAATGTCTGCATAGTTAAAATGTTTCTAAATGAATGAGGTTAGGATAAATGAGAAAAAAAAATTGAAAAATCTTTAACATAAAAAAATTCTAATACTCTTCAAAAATAATTCTTTCCCTACAATTTTTTACTGGTATTTGTAGAAAAAAAAAACATTTTATCGAAACAAAACAATTTATGTTGTCCGAAAATTACATTACCTTTCACACCGCTTGCGTGTCTATCAAACAGTTTGCTATCTACTATGACATTTACCTACATATTACGCTACGCGTGCTGCGCACGCATTCGGTGTGCCTGACCCATACTAAGTCATATAAGTTTATAGTAAGTTAGATAAAAAAAACTTTTTTTTTATTTTCAGGATGAGGCCATCGCCGCCCAAGGCTCCTTCCAGTACACCGCTCCCGATGGAACCCCGATCCAGGTCAGCTACGTCGCTGATGAAAATGGATACCAAGCTCAGGTACTTCACCACACTTTCTATCAAAAAAATACTGTATAAAAATTATATTAAATAAAATAAATTAATTAAAACCCAAAGTTATGTAAAAAACAAGGCCAAATATATTCACTCGACATTATTGTCATGGCAATAAAGTCGTATAAATATATTTTGGCACCTGAACAGTAATAATATTTTTGACGTGGACTGTACGTCAATATGTCGGCACGAGATAGATTTTCCATCTTTTACTAACTATATGAATAAAAGAGGGATGGATAGTTTATCTCGCGGCGACATACTAACGCACTAATTTACTAAGCCTAAAAACTATACTAAGCCTACTAGTCTCGTAACACAAAGAAACCCCACTATTGAAGACACTAATATTATATCAGCATGCGTAAAGTCCATTTCAAATACGAAGGCCCGATTCCACTTGACAAAGTCATTAGGCGTCAACAATGGGATCAGTGATAACAAAAAATACCTGGCCAGACTCTTTTGTGGCGTGATATTCTTTGCATACATCGGCGGACGACACGTGTCAATTTGTAGTGGACCAATTAAATGACAAAAATTTCGTGTGGCATCGGGCCTTAGTATTTGAAATGGATGGACTATACGCATTTTGTCATTGGCCGTTTACAATGAAATGCGTAAACATGTTGCTTATGAGGCAACCCACTAATAAAACTTACTATTTCCAGGGCGCCCACATTCCCACCCCCCCTCCGGTCCCGGAGGCCATCGCCCGCGCAATCCAGTACATCGCCGCTCACCCCCCACCGCCAGAACCCCAACAGCCTTACAAGAAGTTCTAAGAACCTTTCAAGTTGAATAAAATTTAGTTGATTTATCTTGTTTTGTTTTTTTTTTTAACTGAAATGTGTCATTTTAGCTTTGCGTCATAATTTGATTCCTGGATGTTTAGCCAAGTTGCCAATCGCTAGGGCTTGGTAGCGTATCGTAGTTTTCCCTCTCTGTCACTCTTGCGTATTAGTGCGACAAAGACAGTTAGCTGCCTTTCGCTTACGTTTGACGATTAAGCGTTAGCGATTGGCAACTTGGCTAAGCACCCTAAAAACTAACCTCGCTTTCTTGTTCTTAGTTCGTAATAATTATTTGTCTGATGAAGGGCATATGGAACTTTCTAGAGATCGATATCAAGATGGTAATTATACTTATCATGGTAAAATAATATCTAGTGTAATAATTGGTAAAAATTAGCTTTATTTGCAGCTAATATGACTATATTTGCCGAAAAATTACTTTTTTTTTTCATAAATTCCAAAATCAATAAAAACATCGAAATAAAATTTATTCAAAACCACAGAACTAAGATGACAAAGAATGATCGACAACGATTAAAAGCGTAACCAAAAACGAAACGCAAGTGTGTGAGTAAATTTGTCTATGTGTGGTCAGGAATAGGGTTGCCTATTACAACAGAGCAATTATCTATCGATGTTTGACTGTTTTATCGACAACATGGTATTTTAATTCTTCGTTTTTTTGCTATAAGTTTTATACTATAATGTGAATTGAGGGTGTCAAATTACAAATTGCAAACGTGTGTGAACTTATTATCTGGCGTATCCCTTAAATTTAACAGAAATAATAAAAGTCGCATATTATCAAAAAAATCTCACAAAACATAGTAAGGTCCTTCAAGTTTGTTAAATACACATTCGTATTTTAAATCTGGGACTATGACGGCATCGTAATGTAATAGACTGATTAGGTATGTTTATCGAACGAATATCGATATTGGTAGTTCAACATTTAGTCAAGCTCTAGCGTAGAGTGACAATTTATATTTTTACACAAAATATTCTTTAATATTAACTATTGTGATAAATTATTAGCGCACAGTGATAGGATAACTAACAATTAATGCTAGAAAGTGATAACTTACACAATTTATGCTACTAAATCGACAAAATATCGCTTGAAAACAATCAACCGGCAAATCATATTTGCCTGTGAAACGAGTGTTTGCCGTCATTTCTTCGGTGGGTAAAAGGGCAATCCTTTACACTACACGATACCATATAGCTTTAATTATTTGTGTAAATTTACTTCTAACTAGAATTCAATATAAAATCACTTTTAAATAACAGTCTCCGTCGAGAAGGCTGATACGGCTGATATCACTTCGAAAGTGGGCACGCTTTTGGGATTGTTTTCTATCTCTTTTGCACTCGTGTAATAGTCATATGACTGGTGGTTCCCTTTCACACGCTTCCTTTCTCTATTAAGCGCTAGGCGCGGATTCTAACTTTATGTTCAAAACGGTCGGTAGAGGGCTAAAAGTATACTGCAATATATTTTTTATAGTGTTTTTCCTAGAATCTGCAAAAAAATACGGAACATTTGAGCCCCTATTGCGTTTACGAGTATGATATCCAAAAATGTTCAGGCCCAATTATTATAAAAGTTCGGTAGAATCGAGCCTAAAACCAGATCAAATAAATTATTTAGTTCAGAGAATAAAAATAACACTTAATACTCTTGCGGTTTATTTTTCGAAATAACGCAATAAATTAAATACACTATACCGGTGAATAATTGAGGTTAGTTTTTTGGGATCTAATTATGGAGCAAAGTTAGTAAGTTTCTACTGCTAGTGAAACAAAACTGCAATCTTGATGCTTTGTGTAACGAAGGTTGAGGTAACCGAATAATTTTAACAGCTTATTTCCAAACTGCTGTATTGAATAATTTTAACAAGTCATAAAAAGCAATAAAAAAAATCCTAACTAGTGCGCAAAAACGAACTTTGCGCACGCTGCGCGCGCATTATTTTCTCTTTTAGACGCACTTGTTATGAAAAAAATCGTCTCTTACACGTGCAAAACTTTTTTTTAACTCGGGTGATTGTCGCCCCCGTTTCACTCGGGCTCCAACTACCACCTTCGCCGTAAAAAGTTTTCCCACACTAGTTAGGAAATGTACTATAGTAGTATAGTACATTTTCAGGAACACGCTGTTAACATTATTTGGTTTACTATGATGTAGGAGTATCTACTCTAATGGTAATTTCGTTAAACAAAAGCGGATAAATTTTGTTTTTACTAAAGTTCTAACTATGTGGATACAATATTTTTGATAAGAGGCATCCCAAATAACATATCGTCTGACAATATCACGATTTAACTATCTTTTTCATGTTACTTTTTTAAACATTTTACTATTTACTGAGAATAACAACGTTTAAATAAATAAATATCTTGGGGACATCTTACACAAATCAACCTAGCCCACGGTAAGCTCAATTAAGGCTTGTGTTGTGGGTACCAGGCGACGATATATATAATAGATAGATACGTATAGATACTTAGATACATACACAGCCATGACCAAGGAACAAACATTTGTGATAAATAAATACACAAAGAATGCCCTCGCCGGGATTCGAACCCGGAACCTCCAGCTTCGTAGGCAGGGTCACTACCAACTAGGCTACAGAGGCTGACTTTGATCTTGTATTTTTCAAAGACTGTTGTTACATTTTTTTCCAATGGTATATCCACCATTGGTATATCCAATTTAAACTACAATTTCTTCAAGCGTTTTAAGTCATAACAATTTTACCTCGTTATTCAAATATTGGTAACACTTTCTAGTCATAACTTCAAACCATTCAATATTTTTAAATTTCTGATTTAATACAAATGCAAATAAAGTTTATATTAAAACTATACCATCTGAATACAACGTTTGTACTATAGACGTATTATCATCAGAGTAAGGTATACATTCGAATGAAAAAAACCATTTGTCAGATGATGGAAAGAATGGGGTGGTGTACTTTTGGTGTAAAGTGGTGGAGACACGCGA
The DNA here is from genome assembly GCA_025490895.1 of Thaumatotibia leucotreta. Taxonomy (NCBI): domain Eukaryota; kingdom Metazoa; phylum Arthropoda; class Insecta; order Lepidoptera; family Tortricidae; genus Thaumatotibia; species Thaumatotibia leucotreta. The sequence goes on from JALPQI010012001.1 coordinate 38,939, forward strand.
TACTGCAATCATGGGGCAAAGAAAACATGGTGAACTGCCACTTTTATTTGTTTTGACGTATGATTGATATGCAATTTAAAAAATAATGACGTTTTAGAGTGGATACGTAATGTGCAACGATCTGCGGTTAGTATGATATACTAGCGAGCCACCCCAGTCAACTAGAGCGTAGAGGACTTAAAGGCATAAGTATCAAAATGGTTCACATATTTTTTGAGCTGACCATACAATTTTCGCGCTCTTGCACCCTATGTACAGTCGCCATCAGGGTGCTTAGACAAGTTGCCAATCGCTAACGCTTAATCGTCAATCGTAAACGAAAGGCCGCAAACTGTCTTTGTCGCACTAATATGAAAGAGTGACAGAGAGGGAAAACTACGATACGCTACTAAGCGTTAGCGATTGGCAACTTGGCTAAGTATCCAGATTATATCTGAACATGCCCTTATCGTTATGGCAATAATAAAGGCGTGTTCATATATTTTTGAACGTTCCTGACGCTTCGCTGTAGGTACAAAAACTCTTTCCTTCGTCTATAATATAAATAAGAATCTGTTTTTTCTTTGAAAATACGGGTACAGGTACATGCAATTTAAATGAAAACCTGCTACAAACCCTAGCTGTTAATTGTAATTAACTATTTTTTTATAAAAACACTGTTCTAGCTATTTACTTTACTATTAAACTGTTTTATTAATTGTTCACGTTGAAATTAATTACGGCACTCGTTGATAATAACGTTGTTAGCTGACGATAGTGGTGCGCTGTTTAAATGTTTCAATGTCGGAAATAAGTATTTGAAAATTAAATTACCAATATGGTAATTTTAACTAATATACGGCGTGATTTTTGAATAGTTTGACAGGAGTTCACAGGCACAGGTAACTGCGATTAGAATGGGATTCGAAAGTACCGTTGACACAACAGTGTATAAGTCAATCTAGCATACAGGGTGCCCGCGAGGAAAGGGAAAAAATTCAACAGCGGATTTCTGACCTTTGAAGTTAAAAATGTCATATTATTTATGCCAAATCCGTTATGCGAATTCATATTTGGATTTTAATATTAGGCATATTAAAGGGGACCCAGTTAGTCCTCTGCCTACAGAATGAATATAACCCTTAAATTGGCAATGCTCATCACCAGTGATCGGTTTTTTGGGTTCCCCCCAGCGGGATTTTACGTACAAAAACTACGGGTGTGACTATTAAATTTTATTTAACACTTGTATTATTCACACAAGAGCATAATTTATGAAACAGAAATATGGCAATATAATTAAATTTTATTTTTCAAGTTACTATAGCAGACCCGCCGGGAGAATCCAAAAAACCGGTCAGTACTCATGACAATGACCCACTCTCACACTCTGCACGATGGCGAGGAGGCTAAATAAAACCCAAGTTTTTATTTTAATTTGTTAATTTAAGGGGGTTAAATGAAGAACACACTTCGCAGTTTACCCTGCTGTCGTTATTTCATTTGTGAAATTAATCGATAACATTGAACGACTCAGCGCATCACTAGCCGAGACAATATTTACTCTCGACCCATCAGGTGCCCCTTAATGTAGCCATTTTGAGTGTTTGCTGTCCAAAATTATTAATTTGCAAACAGATATTATTGTCGAGCCATTTCTTCACACATATACAGGGTGACATCTGGGTCGTACAGCAAGAGTGAACAGGGTTCTAGGGACGGTCACGTTGAGCAACTTTCATTAGGGCTTGTCCATTAATCACGTCATAAGATTTTGGCGTATTTCAGACCCCCAAATGGTGATACTTGGTGATATTTTCAGGACCCCATAAGTCTACAGGGTGGAAAAAGATTTTGGGTCAGTGAGGGCAGCTAACAGATCCGGTGTAGCTACGCGAAAATGGTCTTAGGAGACCTTCCCGTGATTTCCAATTAAAGAAGATTGGTGTTTTCAGATTTTGGAAAAAGTATACAGGGTGCGAGAAAATGGTCATTTTTGACAAACTCTTTTTTTGATGCCAATCGATCCTGTTTCTGTTCAGGATCAAAAGCTTGTATGAGACCAAAAAAAAAAATTTCGGCTAGAAAAGCCGCAAATCGAGATTTAAAATTCCCGTACAAATTGTATGAAAATTAAAATTTTTTTTTTCACGCTTAATTTTTTTAGCCAATCGATTCCATTCTTATCCAGTTCCAATAGTTTCCTAGAGGTGAACATACGGCAACGTAAAAAAAAACAATAATTTAAAAAACTGTCTTCATACATTTAGTATGGGAAAAAAAACTTTAATTACATTATCTGTCACGCTAATTAATGTTGCAATGTTTTCATACAGTATTATTGTCATTTAGCATAGGAGAACTAATTGGCGTGACAGATAACGTAATTAAGGTTTCACTTTTTTTTCCATAGTACCTAAATGAAAGAAAACAGTTTTTTTGAAATTTTGGCATTTTTGTACATTGCCATAAGTTGACTCGTAGGGAACAATTAGTACTGGATAGGAATGAAATCGATTGGCATAAAAAAATTAACCGTGAATAAAATAATTTTTAATTTTCATACAATTTGTATGAGAATTTTAAATCTCGATTTGTGGCTTTTCTAGCCGAAAAATTTTTTTTGGTCCCATACAAGCTTTTGATCCTGAACAGAAACAGGATCGATTGGCATCAAAAAAAAAGTTTGTCAAAAATTACCATTTTCTCGCACCCTGTATGTTTTTTACAAAATCTGTTAACGCCATTATTCATCAATTTAAAATCGAGGGAAGGTCTTCTAAGACCATTTTCGCGTAGCAACACGGGATCTGGTAGTTGCCCTCACTGACCCAAAATCTTTTTCCACCCTGTATATTGTCTATTCCCTATAAAAGCATTCGGACATACACGCAGTGCGTTTTTGGATTTTAAGAGACCTTGTATAAGTATACAAGATGCAATTTTAAATGTCATTTCTGATGAATCGTAAGCCAGAGAGGAGCTCATTTTTTAATTTTGTCGTTTCCCGCCCGACCTTGACGATGAATAAAAATGTGTTTGACTAAGAATATTTCTCAAGTTAACAATTTTATTTGAAAATGAGTGTGTGGTGTGGTCGTAGAAAAAGTATTGTATGCAACATTGTTTAACTGAGTCAAAAAATGCTCGTGGCGTCTCCACCTTTTTTGACCTCTCTTAAACAAGGGTTGCATAAAGTACTGTTACTTAATACTAATAATCTGGTTTAGTGTGTATAAGACATTCCCGTGATATCTGTATATTCTGTATGGACATTCAATACTATGATCTATACAGTGCATGTGTGTTCATACTTCATGCTCAAGGTTGAAGTGAAGTTACATACACACAAATCCGATCCCCATTTTAGTATCCAAATGGATGCACTGGAGTCGACAGGCTCTGCTAAATATGCAGGCAATCCAAGCTCAGCTTTGTCTAAGCCTTTGTACTACATAGGCGATTCAAAGAGACGAGATTTGCGAAACGATGCGATGCGATGAAGCCTCGAATGTATGCGATGTGATGCGATGGCCTTGTTCTACGAGCACGCGAAAAGTCCTATCGATCAGACATGTTCAATTTAACAAAACACAATTCACGCGTCGCGTCTCGATCGCGCGAAAATATAAATGATGACGTTCGCTTCGCGTCGCGTCGCGTCGCTTGACTGAAAAAAATTGTTTACTTTATTTTTATAATTGGGGGTCAAGTCTCCACTCCTTTGTTGCCCCGAAGCCTCTCAACCTCTAAATCCGGCCCTATGTAGGACATTGTCTTGTATTAGCTGGAGGCTGTTATTTTTTATCGCGTCGCGTCGTGTCGGCGTCGTTTCGCTTCGCAAGCGCAAGGGAATCGCACACCTTAGCTAGGACGCTGCGTAAGCCTTTGTATTGTAGTACTGACGTTTCGGCCTCAAGTGTCCAATGGCTGTTGCATGTTCCTTTTGTTTGGATTGGGTTATGCCATTTTGCGATGTGTTTCTTACGGTTCCACAATCTGCGGCTAAATATATCCGTCTGATAAAATTATTACTACTCTTTTACCCAGTCACGTCAGTTGTAATATGAATTAATGTTACCACCAAATGACGATTTTTCAGGAGGGCCCAAAAACGAATTTGACATTTGTAAAGCATGTTGTATCTTTTTAGTTCATTATCCTATTGAAATGATGTTTATCTTGCTTGTTTTATTTTTGAGAGGTCTATTTGACACACAGTTACTAACTGCGACCACAGTTGTAGTTCAAGAAATGGCTCTTGATTAGGTTAAATATTTTTAGAAAAAAAATGTAGATACGTTAAAATTTTACGAAAATCATCAAAAGTAAATTTCGTAATTTAGTGTAACTCACAAATTGAAACCGAATTGCTTATGAGCCATACAATACAGATGGCGCTTACTGCATTGACATTTATAAAAATATGGTGAGTAGACACACGGACGGACGTAGTACACTAGGAAGGACATATTTTGTACTTACAAATTCGTACTTACGTTAAAATATTGTCTATGATTTTTTGAAACCTTTACTCGTTAATAAAAATCATAGAAACCTAATAAAATGGCAAAGTTTTTGTTAACGTATTCGACATTTTTTTTCTGGATATCAATATTTTATATACACCGTTCGATATAGCAGCAAATTTGCAGTCGAACGGTATACTTAACTCAATTTTGTCATTTTGGTGGTTACATTAATTCATATTACAACCGACGAATGAAAGAAACGGATTGGCAACAATTATCTGATACACCGATTAAGCGCGTAACCGATTATCTGTGCCTTTACCTTAGTGC